>JAPDDO010000087.1:47500-121195 GCA_027422415.1 Schizothorax lantsangensis | reverse complement strand
TCTTTTCAGATGAAAGTCAATTTGAATTTCATTGGAAATCAAGGTCCCAGAGTCTGGAGGAAGAGTGGAGAGGCACTAATCCATTTGCTTGAAGTCCAGTGTGTAAGTTTCCACAGTCAGTGATGATTTGGACTGCATGTCATCTGCTGGTGTTGGTCCACTGTGTTTTCTGAAGTCCACAGTCAACGCAGCCATCTACCAGGAAATTTTAGAGAGTAAGCAGCTTCAAGTACCTCGGTGTAAACATCTCCGAGGACCTGACTTGGACTACACACATTCAAACACAGGTTAAGAAAGCCAGGCAAAGACTGTACCATCTGTGACAGCTGAGTCTCTTCAATATTTGCACTGTCCATGGAGCGGACCCACTCACATTTCACTGCTGGTTATACAATTCTGTATAGTCATGTATGTGACAAATAAAACTTAAACTTGAACTTGAATTTTAGAGCACTTCATGCTTCCTTCTGCTGACAAGCTTTATGGAGATGCTGATTTAATTTTCAAGCAGGACTTGGCACCTGCCCACACTGCCAAAGGTACCAAAAGCTGGTTCAATGACCATGGTGTTACTGTGCTTGATTGGCCAGCAAACTCACCTGACCTGAACCCCATAGAGAATCTATGGGGTATTGTCAAGAGGAAGATGAGAGACACCAGACCCAACAATGCAAATGACCTGAAGGCCACTGTCAAAGAAACCTGGGCTTCCATACCACCTCAGCAGTGCCACAGACTGATCACCTCCATGCCACGCCGAATTGAGGCAGTAATTAAAGCAAAAGAGCACCTACCAAGTATTGAGTACATATACACAGTGTTGGGGAGTAACTAGTTACATGTAACAGCGTTACGTAATTTAATTACAAAATAAATGTAACTGTAATTAGTTACAGTTACTAAGAAAAAATGTGTAATTAAATTACAGTTTCTTATGAAAATGTTAACGATTACAAAGGGGTTACATCTGAATATTTATGCACATCCACATACAGATTTAATTGATTTCTTTCCCAAATTGCACTGACTTGACCACTTTTTTCTAATAAATCACTAATCGGTTAGTCTGACTGATAATGCTCCGGCTCGCGCGCACTGTCCGCGTCTCCGCCAAACGATTTCGAGCAGAGTAATCAATGCGAGATTTGACCATGGAGAGACTGTGGAAGCACACAGGTGGAGCAGAGAAGCAAAACTACTGTTCAGGATTTCAAGTGCAGGTCAGATTCACCTGTAAATATGCTAGTTTTGTCTTTGTTTAGTGTAAGCAGCAGCCCATTGCTCATCAGTCATCACTCAAAATACTCATCATTATTAGCCTATTCTATTGTAAAAAGTTACAGTAGTAAATTTAGCAAACAAATAAACCATATCGTTTATAATAGGTTTAGGGGGAGCTAGGGAAGACAAAAACACAACCCTTACGAAAATTAACAATGATTAACTATAAATCCAAAGACAATAATTACTATTGTAAACCATGGTAACCACAAATTAACCATGGTTTTGCTACACTAACCATAGTTTAACCATGGAATTTGTAGTAAAAAAAATTAAATACAAATGGGTAATCCCACTTGCCAAACCCCCCCCCCCCCCAAAAAAAAACATGGTTACTGTACTTTTGCTATAATAAAATCATGGTCAATTTTTATAAGGGAAAAATATGACTCATGTTGAGTATTAGGATTTTTCTAGAAAGAGTCAGAGAGATGTTATCCTGTGTATCACTCGTGGTGTTTTCAGTCTGCTGCCTCAATATATATGAGTACATGAACACATAAACAATCACCTTGTCACTTCATGAGCATTTTACAATTTCTTTTGAGAAGACTTTCATCATATATACAAACAGACACCGATGTTTAAAAAAAGCCACCAATGTTTCAGGAGTTTAGTACAAAGAATAGGACACATGCTTATTAGATAACCGTATTTGGGTTGATGTATATGCTTGTATTTTATTTTTAACTGTTATTTATCAGTGTTGAATACTAAGGTTAACCCTGCATGGTGTAAATGTTTAAAAATGATTAACAGTTGAAAACATTCATTGAAATTTAGGAAAGTAATCAAAAAGTAATCAAAAGTAATCAGTTACATTACTTTTATAAAGTAATTGAAAATGTTACATTACTATTACATTTGAATAGGGTAACTTGTAATCTGTAACCTATTACATTTTCAAAGTAACCTTCCCAACACTGCAATACAGTAAATGAACATACTTTCCAGAAGGCCAACAATTCACTAAAAATGTTTTTTTTTTTAATGGTCTTATGAAGTATTATAATTTGTTGAGATAGTGAATTGGTGGGTTTTTGTTAAATGTGAGCCTAAATCATCACAATTAAAAGAACCAAAGACTTAAACTACTTCAGTCTGTGAGCATTGAATTTATTTAATACACGAGTTTCACAATTTGAGTTTAATTACTGAAATAAATGAACTTTTCCACGACATTCTAATTTATTGAGATGCACCTGTAAATGTGTGGCTAAAATAAACAACTTCTAGTAGACTAAGAAAATCTCTGGTCAGGGACAGCCTTACTACATTCCTCCCATTATATAATCAATGTTGACTGCAATGGGACTTTGCTTGGTGTCACATTGTCATTGTGAAAGTCAAACCTTAGTATGTTCAGTTGACAGTGTGAACTCTTCAGTCCAGAAGAAAGCAGATTCACTCCTGAATCCTGCAGGGCATTGTTACTCAGGTCCAACTCTGTTAGAGAGTTTGATGACTGAAGAGCTGAAGACAAACTTTCACAGCACTGATGGGACAGATGACATCTAGCAAGTCTATAATAGAGAATGACAGTGTTTGAGGAGGAGATGAATGGTTAATATTTTCTGTATTTTGTGCATGACAATTGTGGTAAGTTGAGAATGGGGATCACATAAGAAAGGCATGTTAATTACCCTCTAAAAACCCATGAAAAAAGTATAGTTTAGAGTAGGGATGCATCGATCCGATACTCAGGATCGGTATCGGCTCCGATACGGTCATTTTCTGCGGATCGGGTATCGGTGAGACAAGACCGATCCAAATCTGATATTGTGTGTATACTATTCTGTGTTATTGTTAAGCCCCACAAAAGCACAAAAACATTAAAAGCACCATAAAGTCAAAGTCCAAGTGCTCTGAAGTCGTTCCATAGTTTAATGTGAGGTACAGATGAATATTTAAGTCGTTAAATTCAAATTCACGTAAACGCTTCTCTCCGCTGCGTCTGTCTGTCTGTCATCCTCCGTTCAGCATTCAAACTGCGTGTCACGTTCGGTTACGACAGTAAAGACGATGCAACTCTCTTCAAGAGCGCTCAATAACTGAGATTTAAAACCGTTAAAAGAAAAGGCTCAATAAACTATCACACAGATTTAATAAGCTACGCATCAATATCTCTTTCCTTTGTGCTTTGAACTTCTCTGACCGGAGCTGTGCTGTGACTCCGTGCTGCTTCAAGCGCATCATTCTGCGCACGGGGGTGCGCATAAGCGCTTTGTACCGCTCTCTATTGGAGCTTTTCGTATTATAATACTTTTGCGCAATGAAAGATTATTTATAATGTTTCTTGTTCTGTCCTATCAAGGCTATTAATAATCTAATGTATAGCACAGTAATGGAGGCATCAACATATGATAGATAGGACTCCTCTATCAAATGTTGCTGCCTTCATTACTGTGCTATACATTTAAAATAAATGTCTTTTAATTTTGTAGTTTATATTTATAAATAAATACATTTACTTGTTGTCATTAATGTATTTTACAACAATACAAAGAGCAATGTGTAACATTTTACCAGATTTAGTCCTTCACATATTCACTTTTATTTGTTCCCCACTAAATAATGTTATTTCACTAAATGTTTAGATTTTATAAAATTGTGCACTCATGATTTTTCTAGAATAACTTTTGCAGCTAAATTATCCACTAACCTAGTTTATAATAGTATTTTTGTCAGATTATGAATGGGCCTGTTTACACCTGGTCATTTCATGCGTTTTCGCTGATCGGATATCTATCTGATTTGTTAAAACGTTTCCATTTACACTTGGCCACATAAATGGATATAAATCCGAGCTTCAATTCCCGCGCTATATTTAAATTTAACAAAGTTCACGTCAATGAAATCAAAAGATAAGCGCTGCATTTTATTAATTATCAGCTCATTTCAATATCAGAGACCGCAATAGGAGAGCGCACGGCATCAGCACTGGAAAGATAAGTTTGTCTAATATATTTAATGAAGATGATTGTGTGTTTGACCGTCTGCGACTTACTTTCAGTTTAATTTGCGGCAGTTGTTGCGTCTGCTTTCTGAAGAGATGCTCAGCTACTCATCCACGGTGATGCGTGTTGCATTAACGCACTCATATCTGACTATAATGTCATATAGCCTATAACACGGTCTCACACGTTTATTATTTTTTTTACATTTTGGGAGGAGTAAAATTAGCATAAGTGGTTTCAACAACAGATGCATTTACACATGTCCAGTTTCGTCTGGACTGCGGCCCAGACCACCTCCTGAAGTGTTTTGAGCCATCGGATTTATATTACAAAATGCATGAAGTGACCAGGTGTAAATAAAAAAAACTGCGCTGGTATCGGATCGGATCGGAATTGGCCGATACTCAGAATTTTCTGGATCGGATCAGATCTGAAAAAATGGTATCGTTGCATCCCTAGTTTAGAGCAGGGATCCTCAAATCTGCACCACAAGATCCACTTTCCTGCAGATGCCTTGTCTAAATATTTACTGGGTTTCATGTATAAAAGTGGCTAATGTGGAAGTTAAACCTCAATATGTTCAGTTGACAGTGCGAACTCTTCAGTCCAGTAGAAAACAGCTTCACTGATGAGTCCTGCAGGTTATTGTTACTCAGGTCCAGCTGTTTCAGGCAAGAGTTTGATGACCGTAGAGCTAAAGACAAACTGTCACACTGCTGAATAGAAAGACGCAATCCAGCAAGTCTATAATACAAAAAGACAATGAGGAGGAGAAAGAATGTTTAAAGTAATGTTTTCTGTATTCAGTGCATGACAGAAAGTTAAACTCTGAAAAATCTTAGAAGAACTTGAGGTAGAGTCTATATATGGAGTTTAGCTGAAATTGAGTTATAAAGTCAGGATGTGAAATTAGCAATTGCTAACTTGATTTTAAACACTTTATAACACAGCTGTGCTTCTACGGTCTACTGTTCGGCATGCTTTCGACTGCTTTTCTGTATATAAATAAGCTATGAAAAGGATTATGATTTGCTTGATGCATTAGTTTGAGTTTGAACTAGAAACTAATATGGTAACACTTTAGTTTCGGGACAAATTCTCACTATTAATTAGCATGCATATTACTAGCATATTGGTGTTTATTACTACTTGTAAAGCACACATTAATGCCTTGTTCTGCATGACCATATTCTGGAACCCTAATCCACCCTATACATAAACCTAAAAACTACCTTACTGGCTATGAATAAGCAGCCAATTAGGACTTTATTGAGGAGAAAAATCCAAGTTAATAGTTTGTCTATGTCTAATGTCTATCTGTCTGTGATGACACAAATGAATACCCACAGAGCTTTTCTGCAATTTATCACAGCTGGTATCAGTCTCCATCTACCCTCCTCTGTTGTTTTGTATTCCATAGGGTTAAATTCATCCAGCACCTCCTCTGACATCTGAAGCACATAGGCTATCACTGAGCAGTGAGCAAAAGAGAGATACATATCTGAGTGTTTTTCTGATATCACAAATTTCTGAATTTCTTGATACAGAGTCTGATCATTCATTTCCAGCAAACAGAGGAACAGATTGATGGATCTGTTGGCTGAAAGATTGTCATTTCTCTTGATTGCCTCTTGAATGTACCACATGAATCCTTTGATGTTCTTTGAGTTGTTCTCTGTTTGTGTCAGTAGATCCTTTAAGAGTTCCTGATTGGAGTCTAGTGAGATGCCCAGCAAGAACCGCAGAAAAAGATCCAGGTGCCCATTTTCAGTCTGATTAGTTTTATCAACTGCTAATTTTAGTAGCTGAAACAAAGAGATTTTCTTAGATCTGCATTTGTTTCTCTTAGATCTGTCCCTCTCATGTTTAGTATCCAAAAACAACTGTAATGGCACCATGTTCTTCATCACATGGGAGTAAGATACATACAAAGCGGCTAGAAACTCCTGAAAGCTCAGATGGATGAAGCTGTAGACTTTTCTCTGATGAATCACGGATTCCTCTTTAAAGATCTCCGTGCAAATCCCAGAATACACAGAGGCGTCAGTGACATCTATGCCGCTCTCAATCAGGTCCTCCTCATAGAACATGACATTGCCCTTCATCAGCTGTTTGAAAGCCAGTTCAGCAAGTTTCACAATCATTTCTCTGTTGGACTGCATGAGTTTCTCTGGATCTCTCTCTTCATAGTTCTGATTTCTCATGTTTATCTGAGTGAGCAAGAAGTGGATGTACATTTCAGTCAGAGTTTGAGGGATTTCTGCACTCGGATCTTCTTCCAGGAGCTTCTGTAGCATAGTGGCTGAGATCCAGCAGAAGACAGGGATGTGACACATGATGTGGAGGCATCTTGCTCTTCTGATGTGTGAGATGATTCTTCTGGCTTGATGCTCATCACTGATCCTCTTCCTGAAATATTCCTCCTTCTGAGGATCATCAAATCCCTGAATTTCTGTCACACGGTCAATATTTTTGGAGGGGATCTGATTGGCTGCAGCTGGTCTGGAGGTGATCCAGATGAGAGCAGAGGGAAGCAGATCTCCTTTCATGAGGTTAGAAATCAACATGCCCACTGATGAAGTCTCAGTAACATCTGACACTTTCTCACTGTCTGAAAATGTCAGCATAATTCTGCTTTCATCCAGACCATCAAAGATGAACACAACTTTACACTCCTCATAAATCTTTGAGTCCAGATCTTGAAGTTCAGGATGAAACTCCAGCAGAAGTCTATGAAGACTGTACTGATGATCTTGAATCAAGTTCAACTCCCGAAATGGAAGCACAAACATGAAATCTACATCCTGATTGGCTTTTCCCTCGGCCCAGTCCAGTATGAACTTCTGCACAGAGACTGTTTTTTCCAATTCCAGCCATGCCTTTGGTAAGAACTGCCTTTATTTTGCCTTTCTTCTCACATTCTTGTCCAGGTATGTCTTTAAAGACGTTGTTGCAGTTGATTTGAGTGTCTTGTAATCTTGGTGTTTTTCTCCATGTGCAACACCTCATGTTCTTCATTCACCCCTTCACTTTCTCCATGTATGATACAGAGTTGTGTGTAGATCCTGTTCCTCTCAAATAAGCTCTCATACTTGTTCTTCATGCTGATTTTGTGTTGATCATTGGCTCTCCTCAGTCCACCATCTGCTTTTTGGTCAGAATCCCTCCGCAGGACTCCAGTCTGATCATCTCTATCCACACAGCAGAAACAAGAAGAACACAAATAAAGAATGAGTATGAGCAGCAAGATCTTCTAGTAAAGCCACCTGTATCATTCTCACAACCAGTATTAAACAATATATTGATTAACTATTTTTATGCAGAAACTGGCATAGATTAGCCAGAATGAGCTTATTTCTTCAAACGACACTTAAAAATGTTTTCGAGTCACTCAATGTTTGTTTCAACTGTGAAGCATTGTGTATTTATAAAATTATGTTTCACAATTTACTCTTGACATCAAGTTTGAAACACAATTTTGGAAGGTGTAAAAGGGATGGTTCATACAAAAATGAAAATTCAGTCATTACTTACCCTGATGTTTTGGTTTTCTAATAAGGAAGATATATTTTGGTGAACTATTGCTTTCCAAAATTTTTTATGAAGGACGAAAGTTTCAGAGGCAGTGTGTAAACGTGATTGACACAACATGAGGTCGTATTTATTTTTTGATTTGTTTAAATTTCGGACTCAGTGTGCAATGACCTTAAGAGTTAGGGATTGATCTTGGACATAGCTTACATCCAATTTGTGAAAAAAATAAAAGAATCAGGCATCTCTTTTGTGAATTCATCATGTGAGACAATCTTGTTCAAAATAATGGATGAAGTATAAATATGCAAATGTGACTGATGCCAATAAATTGCACTGATACAATGATGTTGTTAAAACTCATTTAGGTTATTTTGTCATTTTTGGACAGTCACTGGACAAATCTAAATAAGCATTGATGAGAAGGTGAAAGGATTCAAAAGATTCTTTATAGACACACAGCTGAATACTGGACATGATGCTGTCTGATACTAAGAAAACATAATTAAATCACATGATCTCTCTTTATAACTGATGTTTAAGTTACAATTCTGTCTCTTGTCTCCAGTATCCAGAACTGGTTATTACCTGGGGTTAAAGGCCACAGTTTCATCCCTATAGTTAAGGGCTTTTTCCATGGATCTGTCACTCTTCACAGACGAATAGCTGGACTCTGCTGCTCCCTGGTTTTGGTAGTGATCAACATCCCCCTCCTCTCTTTTCTCATAGAGACTCATTCTCCTGTGATTTCCAACCCTACAATTGCAAACACTGAGAATGCAAATCATAAACAAACAAATAAATAAACAATTGTAATAAACAGCACGACTAAACCAACTTTTTATATCAAATAGCCTAAATAACTTTTTTTTAGATTAATTAGCACACAATTAATGAAACAGGTTTAGAGATTTTGGCCATTCCACATTCAAAAACAGTAGAAGGGAGCTGTAATTGCATGACCTGAAGTAGCTTCTCTGGGGCATTATGAGTTTGAGTGAGCGTCTGACTTGCTTTAGAGTGACTTTGGTCAAATACTTTGAGTGCTGGGGAAAACAAAGATTTAGTATTGTTTAATTTTAATGCATTTTAATGCTTTTATTTATAAAAAAAAAAAAAAAAACTTTTCCAGAACTGGAAGACTTTGATGCCAGGGAAAGTGTCGAGGAGTGGCTGTCAAAAGAAAATAGGCCTAGAATGCCAAATTACAAGTCCTGGCCAAATTATGTCTTCTGAGTTCAGGGAGACTTCTTGTAGTGATTATAGCACATGTAGAATGTGATCTCTTTAATCAAGTTGTTTACAACTACAAATAATAATAAAGTTCCTTACAATCAGTTACATTTTTACAGTAAAGTAAGTAAGGTACACTATATTGCCAAAAGTATTGGGTCACCCCCTTCTAACGCACAGGTTTGACTACTTTACTAATTTCCTTGAGTACAAATCTTAATGTTTAAGCATATAATGATATTCTAGGAAATTGTGTGCTTCTACTATTATAGCAACAGTTTGGACTCTTTTCTATTCTAACATGTCTCTGTGTATAAGGCAAGGTTCAAAAAGAAAATTATTGATTCAGTCAGTGTGGAAGAACTTGACTGGTCTGCATAAAACCAAGTCCTAATCCCAGTTTAACACCTCTGGTGTGACTGTAAATGCAGACCTTGAGCCAAAAACTCATCACCAAACACCAATGACTTGTACATACACTATATGGACAAAAGTATTGGGACACCCCCTTCTTTAGAACAGAAAATGCACTTCCAAATCTGTGGCAACAACGATAGAAACATAATTTGTGTATTTAAAAATTGTATTTCATCTCTGTTCAACAGTTTTGGAAATGTCTAAAATGACTGAACCCATATGTACAAGTCATTGGTGTTTGGTGATGAGTTTTTGTCTCAAGGTCTGCATTTACAGTCACACCAGAGGTGTTAAACTGGGATTAGGACTTGGTTTTATGCAGACCAGTCAAGTTCTTCCACACTGACTCAATCAATCATTTTCTTTTTGAACCTTGTCTTATACACAGAGGCATTGTCATGTTAGAATAGAAAAGAGTCCAAACTGTTGATATAATATTAGAAGCACACAATTTCCTAGAATATCATTATATGCTTTAACATTAAGATTTGTACTCATAGAAACTACTGAAGTAGTCAAACCTGTTCATTAGAAGTGGTGACCCAATACTTTTGGCAATAATAGTGTGTGTTAAAAGTTCTTAAAAAAATGTTTTTTATGTGTATAAAGAAAAGTATCTGTAATGAGTTTATTAATGCATTAAACAAGTTTAAACATAGTTTCATTGTTTTTTCTTTTTTACCCCACCCCAGAGCCGTTGCCAATTAAGGCCTTGCACCACCAACTGTACAACATTACATGATAACTCATGATATCATTCATTAACTCTACAATAAGCATATCAATCTCACCAGCTAATTACTCTTCAACAGCGATGCCATATAAATATTAGTTAATATTTTAAAGATGGCTATGCACTTGTTTCTCTGACACATACGGTCTATAGATTGAGCTCTTGTTTACGAAATTTCAGGTTTTTAATCAAATCTTATGTGTAGATGACAGGTTTTGATAGATCTGTTAATGTTTTGCTGGCAATTTGTCGGTCTAATTTGGCAAGCTGGGGACAGAGAAGTAGGAAGCTCATGAAATGACTATATTCACTTTTTACCTAATATATTTTACCTATTTAATGCATCTGTTATTTTCTTTTGCAGAAAATGTATGTAGTAGTTATCTTAAGAAGGCTTTGCCATCCAAACATAAGTGACTCTGCATGAGTCATATTAAGTAAACCTAAAAAATAAATTCTGTTATACAAAGAAATTCTGATTATTATTAGAATATGTGCTGTGTATTATCCTTTCTCTTTTCTGCATTTTACATCTGCTCTACCTTGTTTTGCTTATAGATTATTCCATGCTGATGGCCTGCTGCACCTCAGTTACGTTTTTTTATGTATTTGATAAAGTCTCTTCTGCCCTTCACTCCTACCAGCTGGAGTGTCCTGTGATTAGAGGACACTCTTTCCAACTTTTTAGCTTCTTCATAATGAACTACATTTTCCATAAACCATTGCCTGGACTCATTATGGTTTGATCACTTCTGCCTGTTGTTTGCTTGTTTTGTTTGTACTATGTAAGGTACTCATTCACTTTTATTGTTGTAAAATCTTGTTTGTGTTACCTCTGCTTTATGGATCGCTTGTATTTCTTTTTACCTGTTTTCTGGACTCTGACCACCATGTGCTTTTGACTACTCCTGTGGATTTCTCATAATAAACACTGCACTTGGATCCTCCGTCTAAGCTCATAACAGAAGACTTTCACAGATAATGAGATCCAGACCAGTCCTGGACCTGCTCAACCAGTTCCTGTACCTTCAGCAGAATGAACTCTCGATCAAGGAGTACATTCACAGATTTTCTGAGTTGTCTTATCAAGATCCTATAGACAATATAACTTTGAAATATTTCTTACACTATAGGCTCAATGAGCCAATAAAGTCATGGCATCCAGGAGGATAGAGTATGTTTAGTTTGCTGAATTTATGGACTATGCGCTGATATTGAGTGGCTCCCCTTTTACAGTAGGAGAATTGGAGGATGGAACAGGAACTGAGCAAAAGATTGTGAACACAGAAACAATAGGAATAGAAAACATTACAAAACAAGAGTCCTAAACACAAGACAGGGGAATACAGGCAAGATATATAACAACCACAGCTACATTTGATTACAATTCAGTAAAACAGTACTATTGTGAAATTATTAGTTTTATTTTATTATGTTTAAAGTAGTATATTATTTCTGTGATCAAAGTAAAATTTTCAGTGTCATTACTCCAGTCTTCAGTATCAGATGATCCTTCAGAAATCATTCTAATATGCTGATTTGCTACTAAAATATGTTTATATATAATCTATATATATATATAAATATATAAATAAATATTACATTTTCCAGGATTCTCTGATGAACAGAAAGTAAAAAACAAAAAGAAGAAAAAAAAGTAGTAAAGCATTTATTTGAAAATATTTGAGAAATATTTACTCTCAATTTTGATAAATTTAATTTAATTTAATGCTGAATAAAAAGATGAATTTCTTTTAAATCAAAAAAATCTCACTGACCCCAAACTTTTGAACAGTAGTGTAGGCCCTACACTTCAGTGTCCTACAAAGGTTTGGGTCTATTTCACAAAGAATCCTGAGGGGGAAAAAACACTGTTTACGCTGTTAAAATGGTTAACACAAATATTTATCAGCATTTTATTACGTATTGCAATTTCAATAGAGCAGGATTCCACACATCCACTTAATGAGTATTTAGACCCACTGCCCTCAGGGCGCAGGTATAGGGCTATGAGGTGTAGGAGGGCTCGCTTTGGAAGAAGCCTGATTCCTTCAGCTATCACATATCTCAACAACAGACATCGCTGAGGTTATCTTAACTGTATTTTTTTTTTTTTTTTTTTTGTAATTATAATATAATTGTACTATGTTTGTTATGTTGTGTGTGTGTCAAAAAAGTGCAGTGCTGTGGAAAAGAATTTCCCTCTTGGGGGACAATAAAGTTAATGAATAATAATTTATTTCTTTTTTTAACATTGATAATGTTAAGAAATAATGATAAGGAACATGTGACACTGAAGACAGGAGTAATGATACTGAAAAGTCAGCTTTGCACAACAGGAATACATTTCATTTTACAATATATTCACAGAATATATGTTTTTTTTTATTGTAAGACAATAATACAATACATACAAGTAATACAATATTACTGTTTTTACATTGTGATCAAATAAATGAAGATATAAAGAAATTTTACAGACCCCAAATGTTTGTGCAAATTACAGTTATGATGGCCTTTGATCCTCCCACTTAGCCTACATGATACTATGGCATAGTCTATTCTATAGAGACTGCGTCTGTTCACTAAATACTAAAAACAAATTAAACATTTACCAAGGGATCTAGAAAAAAATCTGCCTGTGACTAAACCAGATAACAGCATAAAAAGCAAATAACAGGGACAACATGACCTATAATGCTTGGCCTGTAATCAGGTCATAAAACTCTGGACCATTGATAATACCACGGATATATCAAAGTGCATAAATGAAGTAGAGCTTTTTTATTACTAAACGTTTGAATAGAACTAAAACTATTTTAGTTTAAACTGGATTAATAAAAAAAAAATATATATATATATATACATCTTGTAGCCAAGTATTCACATAATGCTTCTTATAACCAGTTCCATGTAATGAAATATATCATCTTTTGTCTAAAATAACATGAACAGCATCTATGCTAATCCTTCTCCTATTGTTTTCCTGTTTCTATCTCGGAACACCCATCCCAAGGTTACTAGAGATTACACCAGTTACAGTGTGGATCCACCCTCACACTATTTACTCTTTATCCGAGTTACTTGAACCGAGATATCTCTGTTTATTTTTTAGAGAATAAATAAATATTGTTCATTTACACATATTACCAACATTGTATCAATGCAATGTGGTTTGAAAATCTGCAAAGTTGCCCTTTAATAATGTTTCATTTTGTGTGTTTGACTGAACACACGACTTGTATTAATCTTTGAGCTACTGTTATATGGACATTTAGTCTTAGTCACTTCTGCCTGTTAAAGTTTTTTTTCAATTGTAACCATTTCAATTTCTGTAAAGCTGCTTCAAAATAAGTATTGTGAAATGTGCTGTACATATAGCCTACCTATATGACAGTTAACCATGATTTTACTATAGTAAAACTGTAGTAGGCTAACCATGACTGTAGTCTGTTGTTTCCTTGTTTTAGGTTCAAATCATGGTTTTGATGCCATGGTTCTACTATAGTAATTTTGTAGTAATAATATTCTAGTAACCACAGTTTTTGAAATAACTGTGAAGTTTGTAGTTACTATGGTTATACTGCAAATACTATGGTAAAAAAAATATTTACAAATAGATATTTGTAGTTACTATGATATTACAACAATCATTTTTAAACCATGGTTGATTTTATGGTTTAACTGCAAATGCTGTGGTAAAACCTGGTTCATTTTCTTAACAGTACAAATAAACGTGAATTAATTGTGCCTCAAAATAGGCTACACTGCAGTCTTGATAGAGTTTTTAAGTAAAATATATTACACATACACATTATCTGCACATTTATGGAAACATCGCGGAATTATGTGAAGAACATTACTGAACTCACCAATAATTATGATAGAACACGTAAGCTTTGGTTTATAGCAGTCCGAAATGGCATCTTAGTTTATATTTCTTCCATTTACTTCCATTCACATGCTAATGCGGAAGAGTGGAAATGTAAGCTCAGTTGAAGTTGTTTCAGTTCTCTCTCTCTGGGTTTATTGGAGGGTTGCAACCAACTTATCCAGGTGCATACGGCCACCTACTGTACCGAAGTCGGTAACATCAGGGCTTTATGCACTTCAGTCCAAAAAAAACAACAACAAAAAAACAAGGGGATTATATTTTACTATATTATTTATATTATACACTCTAGTCTTGTATCTTTAAGAAAAGTAAATAGAGCCTTACTACTTTACCTCGTTTTCTCACACATCCCCAGAATCCCTTGCAAACTCCATTCTCTCTCCAGCTCATACAATTTATGTCGCAATATATTCATATCTGAATTATATTTTTAACACATTATTTCATACTCAATATGTTTTGGTGACATTACAAACGTCACATTTATCTATAACTCCACCCCCTCTATCTGGACTGAATGAACTGAAGTTCCTCAGCAGTTGAACGAAGTCTTGCAAGGGTAAATAAAAATCTTGTTGTTTGAATAAGTACAGCATTTTCTTTAGGCAAGAAACACTGTCAATAAAAGCTTATATTTTATGTATTAGAGGTGTGGGACCGGTCATAATCTAGTCATAGCCAGTACACTTAAATAGCCTGTGCATACAGTAGCATTTAATCTCTTTTATAAAATGAGATTTTGGCCAAATGTATGGTACAACAGGAAAAACTGAGCATCCATATTGCTACAACAAACTTTGTAACCTGTTGATGGAAACATTAATGCGATGCCGCCGTTTTAATGATGGATAAAATGAGTATTTGCCCACATTCTCTGGTCAAAAACCCCGTAACTGCATTTGAGTTTGACACAAAGCGACTGAGTTATCCTTGTCACCTAGGTAAAATATATTTCTAAAAAAAGACTTCTTTGATTTATGATTGATGATACACTTCATTTATTAACATGTAATCATATGGTCGCATGGTTCATGTTTATGCTGGTAATATGCACGTATTCGCTAGCTAGCTCATTTCTTAATCTAGTATTCTATACTCTCCGCTCGTCTTCACATAAACTTAGTAAAACATGGTTATCATGCAGAATGTAATATTTTTTACATACTCTGTGTATATATATTATATATATATATATATACAGTATATACACACACATATACATATATATATATAGGATTAGGAGGGGAGAGCTCTGGTACAATTCAAACTTTTCACTGCAACTGTACTTTTCACAATATTTTATAAACTTTTTCATTGCTGGCTTATTTTAGACCTTCAAGAGACCAACATCCCTGGTCCTCCACACAGTATCCAGTTTTTGCCAGGTATGCGGATACATGTTGGATATGCTATTGTGACGGTATGGCTATAGTTTCTTATAATCTCCTATTTTGATTGTGCTAGACATAATTATTTAAATTATATTTCAAAATAGTTTGGCAAAAATACTTGACTCATTGCTTTACCTTCCACTCTTCTCAATGACATACATAAACATGCAAACCAAAAAATACAAATTAGCTTATAAAACCACACAGAATAGCTAAAAAAAATTCTTCAAACTATATTATTATTATGGTTATTAATAGTGAATAAATCTAAAGCTTTTGAAGCTTTTATTTTGTGTTATATAATTTGTCATTAAGATGTGACCAAACAAAAATAAAGGGGGGGGGGGTTGTAAACTGTCAATATATTGGTAACTCTCAATATATTGTTTCATTTTTATTTAGGGGTCACACTCACACATGATCAAAAGTGACAGAAATCCTAGAGTGTAACTTTTTTAATCTTTTAATTAAATTATGTACTGTAATTTTAGATTTCAGTTATATAAGTATATATATATATTTTTTTCTTTAGTCTTTTGAGGGGATTTCATGGTATTAAGGAATATTCACCTCTAAACAAAATATGATTAATAATAATTATAATAAAAATAATAGAACATTAAATAATAATAAAAATATATAATATTCCCCCCACTATAATACCCCCCAAAAGATAATTTAAAGCCTTTATTGTGTTAAAGGAAAAATAAATAAATTAGACATTACAAAGATTAGCTTTAGAAAGACATTTTATGTGATTCAACAGAAAATGTATTACACATAAATGCTTAGGCTACAATGGCCTAAAATAAAAGAAGGTATTTTGCAGAGTGTTGGACCATCCATAGTTTATGTCCCACAAAAGAAAGTAAGTCATACAGGTTTGAAACGGAGTAAATTATGACAGAATTTTCAGTTTTGGGTGAACTATTCTATTTCTTTAGGAAAAAAATCCGTGGCAACAGTTTTGCAATTTGTCCCCTCAGTTTATAAACTTTTTTGTAAACCGTACCTTTGATTTTTTAATCCTGTACTTATGGATTTATGGCCCCGCCCCCAGTCTGTGCCAGCAGATTCAACCAGGCCACCTGTTTATATGCGGGATACATAGTGTTGTGTTTAAACTTTATTTTTAAAAATTGAGAATTTCCTAAAATGTTCTAAAAAAACAAAAAAAACAATAGAGTTGGATGTAGCAAAACCGTCACCACGGATTGTTTTGTTTTTTCTACAGGTGACTTCTCAGGCTCCATACCATTCCTTTTAATGTTTTTTTTTTAATGAAATGATACTCTAAATAAGAAACTAAAACTGCCAGTAGGTGACGGTAAATGAGTCATTCATTTATTTGATTCGTTCAAACAGCTTGTTGATTCAGTAATGAAATAAACGGCTCTCTTTACGAATTTCACTCCTATGTGCTGTATGTGCTGTAATTAACAGCCGCATGATGGATACACACCTAGCAAGACCTACTGAGCAAGAGTGGAGAAATACTGCCTCAGAATTTTCAGCTAGATAATTTCCCTAACAGCATAGGAGCAATAAATGGGGATGTGCATCCTTCTCTTTGCACCACCACCTTCAGGCAGCCTTTACTTTAACCCTCATGCACTGTTCTATTTCTGGATACATCCTGTATGAAGTGGGTAAAATTTACCCTAATTAGACTCAATACAATTGGCCAAAAATCACACTATGAAAAACAAAAAAGAATCAGGTACAAACAGTAAACTATTACTATCAACACTTGTCAAACATAAAAAAAATGCATACATACATATCTATTTATACTACGGGCCGTTGAATGCTTGAATCTGATTGGCTGACGAACATTCTAAGGTCTGCAATTATTTTCAGGGAAACACACAGCTAATGTAGTTCCAGGCACCGCATTACATGACCATATCACTTCGCCAAATGATTTGAGTTATTTCAAAGGTCCTTACAGCCTAAAACAGCAAAATACCCAAAACCCACAACACTGGCCAAACAAAAATATATAGTAAACAATATAATAAAAACAACAGATAATTTTCATGTTTTTGCCACAAAATTAAGTTTTATTATGTACGGAAAGCACATAATCTATCTCTCCCTCACAGACGCACATACAGTTTGCATACACACTAACAGCAGACGCACATACAGTTTGCATACACACTAACATATGCACTGTTGTTAGCGCTACTCTGACGATTTTATCAGTAACATCAACTTAAAAAATACACAAAACATGGCATTTTGTCAAATATGTGGTTTATTAATAAAGATAGCACCTATTTGAATATTTGCTTTGACGTTCTCAGAAATGTGAGCTCCAGCGGCGTCAGCGGGCATTCAGCACTCATGAACCTACCGAGAACTACCTCACCTCAGCCTACTGGAAGGGAAACAAGGATTAGATGGAAAAATCTAAAATAAACATCACTAAACATTATAATTTCCCACTCATCTTTTAATCAGATGTATGTGTGTGTGTGAGAGAGAGAGAGAAAAGAGAGAGAGGGAGAGAGAGAGACCAAGAAGCTGCTATGTGCTCAACATTACGGAATACAATTAAGTGCCACATTATTTCTGCAAAACAAAAAAAATATTACACCTCATGGGAATGTATGTGTCCAGTGTGACACTTACGCTAGGTTCCTAACTTTTTCACATGACTGTACATAAAACAATCTGTGCCAGTTAACCTCTTTATCAGGGTGCTTATTTCTTGCATCAGATAGTTCAGACATGCCCCCAACGTCATTTGAACATTCATGCATGTGTGCTGCAGCTGTACAACTCCATTCAGCATTGGGCAAGCGACATTTTTGAAATAGGATGAGGGTGTTATGGTCAATTGTACTTGTTGATTAAAGTTAATAGTGCATCATTAAGATTTTCCTTCAGATAACATGAAAAAATAAAAGAGCACCGACAAGGGGAAATAGCGTTAGTCAATCAGTTTTGAAAGTTGTTGTTTTTTTTATCATCTAGCTTGTCAAATGTGTTTAAAGTGTTTCAAGCAATACATATTGTGGCGACAATATAAAGTGTGAATTGATTTAATCATTTACATAGCTAGGCCTATCAGGGTAAGCTAATATATCCGTGTAGCTTTTAGTAGGCAGGAATTATTGCAACGTTTTGAGTGGAAAACGAAGCCTGGATGAATGATGAATGTGATGTGCTTGGCGCAATTGCACTTATCATAATTACAGTATGCCGCGAAAGGAAATTCAAATTCACACATGCATATTGGCAGGCAGTTTTTGTGCGCACACTCTGAGATGGAGTGGAACACCAACAAGTAGGCCTATCCACCTTATTTTCAATGTGGAAGTAAGCTATTTTCTGTGAATGAGTGAGACTTCTGGTTCATTAGCCACTATAGGGAAATAACAAGAAGAATAGCAAAGTGCAGTAAAAACGGTAAACCTGTTTGCGCTACAAACCAGTGTGTTCATATTTAAAATAATACATTAAAATAATATGGTAAGACACACCAGTTTGCATATTCTCTAAACCATCAGAAAGCAGGGGAAGTTTGCTAAAGCAATTGTTGTGTCAAACAATTGTTTAATGAATAAATGTATTAGGTTGTGGGACATTTTGGATGTGAAAATGTTTTTGAGTACACTTCTTAAACTCACACAAAATAATCAAAGAATCATGTAAAAACCCTGTAAACTTGAAATTATGACTTGTAACATTAGAACAAAATATATGAATATGATAACATATGTATAACACTAAACTGAATAATACTCTCTCATACATGTTTTTTTTTATTCATTAAACATTTACTTTTAACTAATGTTTGTATTAAACATGGACCATTATTTTATTTAAATAAAAATAATTGTCCTGCTATTTCAGGCTCATTTTGTAAATGTAAGCATTTTAAATTTAAGACAATTGCAAACTTGGTGCTTAATGAAAAATTGAGTTTACCCATCTATGCAAATGTATGTTAATGTAGAGACAAAACAATTAGGGTGCTTTCACACTTGGTTCAATTGCCTGGTCCGAACCCGAGTTCGTTTGCTCCCCACTCCCACTGTGTTCATATTATTTTATTTGGGTCCGAACCGCGGTTCGTTTGCTTCATCAAGTCAGCAGCTGTTTACCCCGTTGCTTAGTAACGACAGCGTGGGAGAAGGCGGCAAAATGCATAAGATTGCTCTCTGCGCTTTTATATATTCACGTTTTTGAACCGTTCGTTTTGTTTACAAAGCTTCAGTGCATAAACCACTTACGTCTGTCTTACGAATGTACTGCTAATGCTCTAAAGAACGCTGAAGGCGAACATAAATGAGACATACAGCTCACTGCTTGCAGCGCGTCAGTCACGCTCGTCAGGAAAGTGAGTGAAGCACACACAAACACACATTTTTATCAAATAATATGGCATTAATAGCGGTTCACTTCCATGATTTGGTACGATTGCATTCACATCAGCAGCGAACCGTACCGGAGTTCACATGAACCGAACCCCAGACCACCCTTTTTAAGCGGACTCGGGTGCGGTTCACGGGTGCGCACCCGAGGTCGGATGAAAGGGTTCACATCATCCAAACGAACCGAACTCTGATGTCAATCGAACCCGGGTGCACACCAAAAGTGCTAGTGTGAAAGCGCCCTTAGTTTAATGATTGTCTGTCTTTTGTTGTGTTAGTTGTGTTAAATGCTATATACATTAATTATCATTTTAAAATGTACATTTTAGATAAATTTTCTAATTTTAGAACTAAAGTCAGTCGCAACCAGAATGTACAGGAGGTTATGTCAAGATCACGATATGGTGTGAAAGTTGGATGTTTGTTGACTCAAGTCTGGAGCACTTTGATGTTGTCCAGGGGTACCCTCCTGACATCCTGCATGACCTTTTGGAGGGCATTGTTCCTGTCGAGTTGTCAGTCTGCATTTCAGATCTGATTTGTAAAAAATATTTCACTTTAGAGACACTGAACCATGCTATTAAAACATTTCCATATGCCTTTAATGACTCTACTGACCAGCCTCAGCCTATTATCCATGGCTTCTCTACCAAAGGGACCATAGGTGGAAATGGCAATGAAAACTGGCTTGGTCCGCGACTCTCCAGTCCTCATTCGGAGTTTGAGGCAGATTTTTTTCTAGATCCCTTGGTAAATGTTTAATTTGTTTTTAGTATTTGGTGAACAGACGCAGTCTCTATAGAATAGACTATGCCATAGTATCATGTAGGCTAAGTGGGAGGATCAAAGGCCATCATAACTGTAATTTGCACAAACATTTGGGGTCTGTAAAATTTCTTTATATCTTCATTTATTTGATCACAATGTAAAAACAGTAATATTGTATTACTTGTATGTATTGTATTATTGTCTTACAATAAAAAAAAACATATATTCTGTGAATATATTGTAAAATTAAATGTATTCCTGTGGTGCAAAGCTGACTTTTCAGTATCATTACTCCTGTCTTCAGTGTCACGTTCCTTATCATTATTTCTTAACATTATCAATGTTAAAAAAAAAAAAATGCTGATCAATATTTGTGTTAACCATTTTGTGTTAACCATTTTAACAGCGTAAACAGTGTTTTTTCCCCCTCAGGATTCTTTGTGAAATAGATCCAAACCTTTGTAGGACACTGAAGTGTAGGACCTACACTACTGTTCAAAAGTTTGGGGTCAGTGAGATTTTTTTGTTTTAAAAGAAATTAATCTTTTTATTCAGCATTAAATTAAATAAAATTTATCAAAATTGAGAGTAAATATTTCTCAAATATTTTCAAATAAATGCTTTACTACTTTTTTTTCTTCTTTTTGTTTTTTACTTTCTGTTCATCAGAGAATCCTGGAAAATTTAATATTTATTTATATATTTATATATATATATAGATTATATATAAACATATTTTAGTAGCAAATCAGCATATTAGAATGATTTCTGAAGGATCATCTGATACTGAAGACTGGAGTAATGACACTGAAAATTTTACTTTGATCACAGAAATAATATACTACTTTAAACATAATAAAATAAAACTAATAATTTCACAATAGTACTGTTTTACTGAATTGTAATCAAATGTAGCTGTGGTTGTTATATATCTTGCCTGTATTCCCCTGTCTTGTGTTTAGGACTCTTGTTTTGTAATGTTTTCTATTCCTATTGTTTCTGTGTTCACAATCTTTTGCTCAGTTCCTGTTCCATCCTCCAATTCTCCTACTGTAAAAGGGGAGCCACTCAATATCAGCGCATAGTCCATAAATTCAGCAAACTAAACATACTCTATCCTCCTGGATGCCATGACTTTATTGGCTCATTGAGCCTATAGTGTAAGAAATATTTCAAAGTTATATTGTCTATAGGATCTTGATAAGACAACTCAGAAAATCTGTGAATGTACTCCTTGATCGAGAGTTCATTCTGCTGAAGGTCCAGGAACTGGTTGAGCAGGTCCAGGACTGGTCTGGATCTCATTATCTGTGAAAGTCTTCTGTTATGAGCTTAGACGGAGGATCCAAGTGCAGTGTTTATTATGAGAAATCCACAGGAGTAGTCAAAAGCACATGGTGGTCAGAGTCCAGAAAACAGGTAAAAAGAAATACAAGCGATCTATAAAGCAGAGGTAACACAAACAAGATTTTACAACAATAAAAGTGAATGAGTACCTTAATAGTACAAACAAAACAAGCAAATAACAGGCAGAAGTGATCAAACCATAATGAGTCCAGGCAATGGTTTATGGGAAATATAGTTCATTATGAAGAAGCTAAAAAGTTGGAAAGAGTGTCCTCTAATCACAGGACACTCCAGCTGGTAGGAGTGAAGGGCAGAAGAGACTTTATCAAATACATAAAAAAATGTAACTGAGGTGCAGCAGGCCATCAGCATGGAATAATCTATAAACAAAACAAGGTAGAGCAGATGTAAAATGCAGAAAAGAGAAAGGATAATACACAGCACATATTCTAATAATAATCAGAATTTCAATGTATAACAGAATTTATTTTTTAGGTTTACTTAATATGACTCATGCAGAGTCACTTATGTTTGGATGGCAAAGCCTTCTTAAGATAACTACTACATACATTTTCTGCAAAAGAAAATAACAGATGCATTAAATAGGTAAAATATATTAGGTAAAAAGTGCATATAGTCATTTCATGAGCTTCCTACTTCTCTGTCCCCAGCTTGCCAAATTAGACCGACAAATTGCCAGCAAAACATTAACAGATCTATCAAAACCTGTCATCTACACATAAGATTTGATTAAAAACCTGAAATTTCGTAAACAAGAGCTCAATCTATAGACCGTATGTGTCAGAGAAACAAGTGCATAGCCATCTTTAAAATATTAACTAATATTTATATGGCATCGCTGTTGAAGAGTAATTAGCTGGTGAGATTGATATGCTTATTGTAGAGTTAATGAATGATATCATGAGTTATCATGTAATGTTGTACAGTTGGTGGTGCAAGGCCTTAATTGGCAACGGCTCTGGGGTGGGGTAAAAAAAGAAAAAAACAATGAAACTATGTTTAAACTTGTTTAATGCATTAATAAACTCATTACAGATACTTTTCTTTATACACATAAAAACATTTTTTAAGAACTGCTTTAACATTAAGATTTGTACTCATGGAAATTAGTAAAGTAGTCAAACCTGTTCGTTAGAAGGGGATGAACCAATACTTTTGGCAATATAGTGTACCTTACTTACTTTACTGTAAAAATGTAACTCATTGTAAGGAACTTTATTATTATTTGTAGTTGTAAACAACTTGATTAAAGAGATCACATTCTACATGTGCTATAATCACTACAAGAAGTCTCCCTGAACTCAGAAGACATAATTTGGCCAGGACTTGTAATTTGGCATTCTAGGCCTATTTTCTTTTGACAGCCACTCCTCGAGACTTTCCCTGGCATCAAAGTCTTCCAGTTCTGGAAAAGTTTTTATAAATAAAAGCATTAAAATGAATTTAAATTAAACAATACTAAATATTTGTTTTCCCCAGCACTCAAAGTATTTGACCAAAGTCACTCTAAAGCAAGTCAGGCGCTCACTCAAACTCATAATGCCCCAGAGAAGCTACTTCAGGTCATGCAATTACAGCTCCCATCTACTGTTTTTGAATGTGGAATGGCCAAAATCTCTAAACCTGTTTCATTAATTGTGCTTCTTAATCTAAAAAAAAAAGTTATTTAGGCTATTTGATATAAAAAGTTGGTTTAGTCATGCTGTTTATTACAATTGTTTATTTATTTGTTTGTTTATGATTTGCATTCTCAGTGTTTGCAATTGTAGGGTTGGAAATCACAGGAGAATGAGTCTCTATGAGAAAAGAGAGGAGGGGGATGTTGATCACTACCAAAACCAGGGAGCAGCAGAGTCCAGCTATTCGTCTGTGAAGAGTGACAGATCCATGGAAAAAGCCCTTAACTATAGGGATGAAACTGTGGCCTTTAACCCCAGGTAATAACCAGTTCTGGATACTGGAGACAAGAGACAGAATTGTAACTTAAACATCAGTTATAAAGAGAGATCATGTGATTTAATTATGTTTTCTTAGTATCAGACAGCATCATGTCCAGTATCCAGCTGTGTGTCTATAAAGAATCTTTTGAATCCTTTCACCTTTTCATCAATGCTTATTTAGATTTGTCCAGTGACTGTCCAAAAATGACAAAATAACCTAAATGAGTTTTAACAACATCATTGTATCAGTGCAATTTATTGGCATCAGTCACATTTGCATATTTATACTTCATCCATTATTTTGAACAAGATTGTCTCACATGCTGAATTCACAAAAGAAATGCCTGATTCTTTTATTTTTGTTCACAAATTGGATGTAAGCTATGTCCAAGATCAATCCCTAACTCTTAAGGTCATTGCACACTGAGTCCGAAATTTAAACAAATCAAAAAATAAATACGACCTCATGTTGTGTCAATCACGTTTACACACTGCCTCTGAAACTTTCGTCCTTCATAAAAATTTTTGGAAAGCAATAGTTCACCTAAATATATCTTCCTTCGTAATGGAAGTAAGTAATGACTGAATTTTCATTTTTGTATGAACCATCCTTTTTACACCTTCCTAAATTGTGTTTCAAACTTGATGTCAAGGGTAAATTGTGAAACATAATTTTATAAATACACAATGCTTCACAGTTGAAACAAACATTGAGTGACTCGAAAACATTTTTAAGTGTCGTTTGAAGAAATAAGCTCATTCTGGCTAATCTATGCCAGTTTCTGCATAAAAATAGTTAATCAATATATTGTTTAATACTGGTTGTGAGAATGATACAGGTGGCTTTACTAGATGATCTTGCTGCTCATACTCATTCTTTATTTGTGTTCTTCTTGTTTCTGCTGTGTGGATAGAGATGATCAGACTGGAGTCCTGCAGAGGGATTCTGACCAAAAAGCAGATGGTGGACTGAGGAGAGCCAATGATCAACACAAAATCAGCATGAAGAACAAGTATGAGAGCTTATTTGAGAGGAACAGGATCTACACACAACTCTGTATCATACATGGAGAAAGTGAAGGGGTGAATGAAGAACATGAGGTGTTGCACATGGAGAAAACACCAAGATTACAAGACACTCAAATCAACTGCAACAACGTCTTTAAAGACATACCTGGACAAGAATGTGAGAAGAAAGGCAAAATAAAGGCAGTTCTTACCAAAGGCATGGCTGGAATTGGAAAAACAGTCTCTGTGCAGAAGTTCATACTGGACTGGGCCGAGGGAAAAGCCAATCAGGATGTAGATTTCATGTTTGTGCTTCCATTTCGGGAGTTGAACTTGATTCAAGATCATCAGTACAGTCTTCATAGACTTCTGCTGGAGTTTCATCCTGAACTTCAAGATCTGGACTCAAAGATTTATGAGGAGTGTAAAGTTGTGTTCATCTTTGATGGTCTGGATGAAAGCAGAATTATGCTGACATTTTCAGACAGTGAGAAAGTGTCAGATGTTACTGAGACTTCATCAGTGGGCATGTTGATTTCTAACCTCATGAAAGGAGATCTGCTTCCCTCTGCTCTCATCTGGATCACCTCCAGACCAGCTGCAGCCAATCAGATCCCCTCCAAAAATATTGACCGTGTGACAGAAATTCAGGGATTTGATGATCCTCAGAAGGAGGAATATTTCAGGAAGAGGATCAGTGATGAGCATCAAGCCAGAAGAATCATCTCACACATCAGAAGAGCAAGATGCCTCCACATCATGTGTCACATCCCTGTCTTCTGCTGGATCTCAGCCACTATGCTACAGAAGCTCCTGGAAGAAGATCCGAGTGCAGAAATCCCTCAAACTCTGACTGAAATGTACATCCACTTCTTGCTCACTCAGATAAACATGAGAAATCAGAACTATGAAGAGAGAGATCCAGAGAAACTCATGCAGTCCAACAGAGAAATGATTGTGAAACTTGCTGAACTGGCTTTCAAACAGCTGATGAAGGGCAATGTCATGTTCTATGAGGAGGACCTGATTGAGAGCGGCATAGACGTCACTGACGCCTCGGTGTATTCTGGGATTTGCACGGAGATCTTTAAAGAGGAATCCGTGATTCATCAGAGAAAAGTCTACAGCTTCATCCATCTGAGCTTTCAGGAGTTTCTAGCCGCTTTGTATGTATCTTACTCCCATGTGATGAAGAACATGGTGCCATTACAGTTGTTTTTGGATACTAAAGATGAGAGGGACAGATCTAAGGGAAACAGATGCAGATCTAAGAAAATCTCTTTGTTTCAGCTACTAAAATTAGCAGTTGATAAAACTAATCAGACTGAAAATGGGCACCTGGATCTTTTTCTGCGGTTCTTGCTGGGCATCTCACTAGACTCCAATCAGGAACTCTTAAAGGATCTACTGACACAAACAGAGAACAACTCAAAGAACATCAAAGGATTCATGCGGTGCAATCAAGAGAAATGACAATCTTTCAGCCAACAGATCCATCAATCTGTTCCTCTGTTTGCTGGAAATGAATGATCAGACTCTGTATCAAGAAATTCAGAAATTTGTGATATCAGAAAAACACTCAGATATGTATCTCTCTTTTGCTCACTGCTCAGTGATAGCCTATGTGCTTCAGATGTCAGAGGAGGTGCTGGATGAATTTAACCCTATGGAATACAAAACAACAGAGGAGGGTAGATGGAGACTGATACCAGCTGTGATAAATTGCAGAAAAGCTCTGTGGGTATTCATTTGTGTCATCACAGACAGATATACATTAGACATAGACAAACTATTAACTTGAATTTTTCTCCTCAATAAACTCCTAATTGGCTGCTTATTCATAGCCAGTAAGGTAGTTTTTAGGTTTATGTATAGGGTGGATTAGGGTTCTAGAATATGGTCATGCAGAACAAGGCATTAATGTGTGCTTTACAAGTAGTAATAAACAACCAATATGCTAGTAATATGCATGCTAATTAATAGTGAGAATTTGTCCCTAAACTAAAGTGTTACCCATATTAGTTTCTAGTTCAAACTCAAACTAATGCATCAAGCAAATCATAATCCTGTTCATAGCTTATTTATATACAGAAAAGCAGTTGAAAGCATGCCGAACAGTAGACCGTAGAAGCACAGCTGTGTTATAAAGTGTTTAAAATCAAGTTAGCAATTGCTAATTTCACATCCTGACTTTATAACTCAATTTCAGCTAAACTCCATATATAGACTCTACCTCAAGTTCTTCTTAGATTTTTCAGAGTTTAACTTTCTGTCATGCACTGAATACAGAAAACATTACTTTAAACATTCTTCTCCTCATTGTCTTTTTGTATTATAGACTTGCTGGATTTCGTCTTTCTATTCAGCAGTGTGACAGTTTGTCTTTAGCTCTACGATCATCAAACTCTTGCCTGAAACAGCTGGACCTGAGTAACAATAACCTGCAGGACTCATCAGTGAAGCTGTTTTCTACTGGACTGAAGAGTTCGCACTGTCAACTGAACATATTGAGGTTTAACTTCCACATTAGCCACTTTTATACATGAAACCCAGTAAATATTTAGACAAGGCATCTGCAGGAAAGTGGATCTTGTGGGGCAGATTTGAGGATCCCTGCTCTAAACTAGGGATGCAACGATACCATTTTTTCAGATCTGATCCGATCCAGAAAATTCTGAGTATCGGCCAATTCCGATCCGATCCGATACCAGCGCAGTTTTTTTTATTTACACCTGGTCACTTCATGCGTTTTGTAATATAAATCCGATGGCTCAAAACACTTCAGGAGGTGGTCTGGGCCGCAGTCCAGACGAAACTGGACATGTGTAAATTCATCTGGTTGTTGAAACCACTTATGCTAATTTTACTCCTCCCAAAATGTAAAAAAAATAATAAACGTGTGAGACCGTGTTATAGGCTATATGACATTATAGTCAGATATGAGTGCGTTAATGCAACACGCATCACCGCGGATGAGTAGCTGAGCATCTCTTCAGAAAGCAGACGCGCAAACTGCCGCGAATGAAACTGAAAGTAAGTCGCAGACGGTCAACACACAATCATCTTCATTAAATATATTAAGACAAACTTATCTTTCCAGTGCTGATGCCGTGCGCTCTCCTATTGCGGTCTCTGATATTGAAATGAGCTGATAATTAATAAAATGCAGCGCTTATCTTTTGATTTCATTGACGTGAACTTTGTTAAATTTAAATATAGCGCGGGAATTGAAGCTCGGATTTATATCCATTTATGTGGCCAAGTGTAAATGGAAACGTTTTAACAAATCAGATGGATATCCGATCAGCGAAAACGCATGAAATGACCAGGTGTAAACAGGCCCATTCATAATCTGACAAAAATTCTATTATAAACTAGGTTAGTGGATAATTTAGCAGCAAAAGTTATTCTAGAAAAATCATGAGTGCACAATTTTATAAAATCTAAACATTTAGTGAAATAACATTATTTAGTGGGGAACAAATAAAAGTGAATATGTGAAGGACTAAATCTGGTAAAATGTTACACATTGCTCTTTGTATTGTTGTAAAATACATTAATGAAAACAAGTAAATTTATTTATTTATAAATATAAACTACAAAATTAAAAGACATTTATTTTAAATGTATAGCACAGTAATGAAGGCAGCAACATTTGATAGAGGAGTCCTATCTATCATATGTTGATGCCTCCATTACTGTGCTATACATTAGATTATTAATAGCCTTGATAGGACAGAACAAGAAACATTATAAATAATCTTTCATTGCGCAAAAGTATTATAATATGAAAAGCTCCAATAGAGAGCGGTACAAAGCGCTTATGCGCACCCCGTGCGCAGAATGATGCGCTTTAAGCAGCACGGAGTCACAGCGCGCAGCTCCGCATAGAGAAGTTCAAAGCACAAAGGAAAGAGATATTGATGTGTAGCTTATTAAATCTGTGTGATAGTTTATTGAGTCTTTTCTTTTAACGGTTTTAAATCTCAGTTATTGAGCGCTCTTGAAGAGAGTTGCATCGTCTTTACTGTCGTAACCGAACGTGACACGCAGTTTGAATGCTGAACGGAGGATGACAGACAGACAGACGCAGCGGAGAGAAGCGTTTACGTGAATTTGAATTTAACGACTTAAATATTCATCTGTACCTCACATTAAACTATGGAACGACTTCAGAGCACTTGGACTTTGACTTTATGGTGCTTTATAATGTTTTTGTGCTTTTGTGGGGCTTAACAATAACACAGAATAGTATACACACAATATCAGATTTGGATCGGTCTTGTCTCACCGATACACGATCCGCAGAAAATGACCGTATCGGAGCCGATACCGATCCTGAGTATCGGATCGATGCATCCCTACTCTAAACTATACTTTTTTCATGGTTTTTAGAGACAGGGTAATTAACATGCCTTTCTTATGTGATCCCCATTCTCAACTTACCACAATTGTCATGCACAAAATACAGAAAATATTAACCATTCATCTCCTCCTCAAACACTGTCATTCTCTATTATAGACTTGCTAGATGTCATCTGTCCCATCAGTGCTGTGAAAGTTTGTCTTCAGCTCTTCAGTCATCAAACTCTCTAACAGAGTTGGACCTGAGTAACAATGCCCTGCAGGATTCAGGAGTGAATCTGCTTTCTTCTGGACTGAAGAGTTCACACTGTCAACTGAACATATTAAGGTTTGACTTTCACAATGACAATGTGACACCAAGCAAAGTCCATTGCAGTCAACATTGATTATATAATGGGAGGAATGTAGTAAGGCTGTCCCTGACCAGAGATTTTCTTAGTCTACTAGAAGTTGTTTATTTTAGCCACACATTTACAGGTGCATCTCAATAAATTAGAATATCGTGGAAAAGTTCATTTATTTCAGTAATTAAACTCAAATTGTGAAACTCGTGTATTAAATAAATTCAATGCTCACAGACTGAAGTAGTTTAAGTCTTTGGTTCTTTTAATTGTGATGATTTAGGCTCACATTTAACAAAAACCCACCAATTCACTATCTCAACAAATTAGAATACTTCATAAGACCAATAAAAAAAAAAACATTTTTAGTGAATTGTTGGCCTTCTGGAAAGTATGTTCATTTACTGTATATGCAGTGTTGGGAAGGTTACTTTGAAAATGTAATAGGTTACAGATTACAAGTTACCCTATTTCAAATGTAATAGTAATGTAACATTTTCAATTACTTTATAAAAGTAATGTAACTGATTACTTTTGATTACTTTTTGATTACTTTCCTAAATTTCTAATGAATGTTTTCAACTGTTAATCATTTTTAAACATTTACACCATGCAGGGTTAACCTTAGTATTCAACACTGATAAATAACAGTTAAAAATAAAATACAAGCATATACATCAACCCAAATACGGTTATCTAATAAGCATGTGTCCTATTCTTTGTACTAAACTCCTGAAACATTGGTGTCTTTTTTAAACATCGGTGTCTGTTTGTATATATGATGATAGTCTTCTCAAAAGAAATTGTAAAATGCTCATGAAGTGACAAGTGATTGTTTATGTGTTCATGTACTCATATATATTGAGGCAGCAGACGGAAAACACCACGAGCGATACACAGGATACATCTCTCTGACTCTTTCTAGAAAAATCCTAATACTGAACATGAGTCATATTTTTCCCTTATAAAGATTGACCATGATTTTATTATAGCAAAAGTACAGTAACCATGTTTTTTTTTTGGCAAGTGGATTACCATTTGTATTTAATTTTTTTTACTACAAATTCCATGGTTAAACTATGGTTAGTGTAGCAAAAACCATGGTTAATTTGTGGTTACCATGGTTTAACAATAGTAATTATTGTCTTTGGATTTATAGTAAAATCATTGTTAATTTTCGTAAGGGTTGTGTTTTTGTCTTCCCTAGCTCCCCCTAAACCTATTATAAAACGATATGATTATTTGTTTGCTAAATTACTACTGTAACTTTACAATAGATAGGCTAATAATGATGAGTATTTTGAGTGATGACTGATGAGCAATGAAGACAAAACTAGCATATTTACAGGTGAATCTGACCTGCACTTGAAATCCTGAACAGTAGTTTTGCTTCTCTGCTCCACCTGTGTGCTTCCACAGTCCTCTCCATGGTCAAATCTCTCGCATTGATTACTCTGCTCGAAACCGTTTGGCGGAGACGCGGAGCGCGCGCGAGCCGGAGCATTATCAGTCAGACTAACCGATTAGTGATTTATTAGAAAAAAAGTGGTCATGTCAGTGCAATTTGGGAAAGAAATCAATTAAATCTGTATGTGGATGTGCATAAATATTCAGATGTAACCTCCTTTGTAATCGTTAACATTTTCATAAGAAACTGTAATTTAATTACACATTTTTTCTTAGTAACTGTAACTAATTACAGTTACATTTATTTTGTAATTAAATTACGTAACGCTGTTACATGTAACTAGTTACTCCCCAACACTGTGTATATGTACTCAATACTTGGTTGGGGCTCCTTTTGCTTTAATTACTGCCTCAATTCGGCATGGTATGGAGGTGATCAGTCTGTGGCACTGCTGAGGTGGTATGGAAGCCCAGGTTTCTTTGACAGTGGCCTTCAGGTCATTTGCATTGTTGGGTCTGGTGTCTCTCATCTTCTTCTTGACAATACCCCATAGATTGTCTATGGGGTTCAGGTCAGGTGAGTTTGCTGGCCAATCAAGCACAGTAACACCATGGTCATTGAACCAGCTTTTGGTACCTTTGGCAGTGTGGGCAGGTGCCAAGTCCTGCTTGAAAATGTAATCAGCATCTCCATAAAGCTTGTCAGCAGAAGGAAGCATGAAGTGCTCTAAAGTTCAAGTTCAAGTTTAAGTTTTATTTGTCACATACACGACTATACAGAGATTGTATAACCAGCAGTGAAATGTGAGTCGGGTCCGCTCCATGGACAGTGCAAATATTGAAGAGACTCAGCTGTCGCAGATGGTACAGTCTTTGCCTGGCTTTCTTAACCTGTGTTTGAATGTGTGTAGTCCAAGTCAGGTCCTCGGAGATGTTTACACCGAGGTACTTGAAGCTGCTTACTCTCTAAAATTTCCTGGTAGATGGCTGCATTGACTGTGGACTTCAGAAAACACAGTGGACCAACACCAGCAGATGACATGGCAGTCCAAATCATCACTGACTGTGGAAACTTCACACTGGACTTCAAGCAACATGGATTATGTGCCTCTCCACTCTTCCTCCAGACTCTGGGACCTTGATTTCCAAATGAAATTCAAAATTGACTTTCATCTGAAAAGAGGACTTTGGACCACTGAGCAACAGTCCAGTTCTTTTTCTCCACAGCCCAGGTAAGATGCTTCTGATGTTGTCTCTGGTTCAGAAGTGGCTTGGTAGCCCTTTTCCCGAAGACATCTGAGCGTGGTGACTCTTGATGCACTGACTCCAGCTTCAGTTCATTTCCTTGTGAAGCTCTCCCAAGTGTTTGAATCAGCTTTGCTTGACTGTATTCTCAAGCTTGCGGTCATCCCTGTTGCTTGTGCACCTTTTCCTACCCAAATTCTTCCTTCCAGCACTCTGTAAACAGCCACACCTTTCAGTAATGACCCTCTGTGACTTACCCTCTTTATGGAGGGCGTCAATGTTCGTCTTCTGGAACATTGCCAAGTCAGCAGTCTTCCCCATTATTGTGGTTTCAAAGAACAAGAGATACCCGGAATTTATACTGTATGGATGGTCATTAATTGAATGTCTTCTCCCGATGTTCCAAAGCAGCTGACACTTGATGTAAAGTTTAGAAGAGCAGATTTTGTCTTCCACACATACAAGACATTAAGAATGTATTTAGTATTACGGTGCCAGAGAAAGCAAAACTAAAATATTTATGTGTGTGAAATGTGCTATATAAATAAACTTTATGTGTCTTACCAAATTCTAAGAAACGGTGTTGAATAGAAAAATACGATGACCATAGCGCAAAACAGAATACAGAGCCGATATATGGTTTAAATTTATATTCAGCACAAATCCAAAATTTTCCATGGTTACAATGTAACATTTAATTGTTAAACTATTAATAGCTTTGTAAACAAAGCTTTGTACTAAATATGTTTGTAATATTCACCTAAAACAGCATAAAAAAATGGTTATTTTGTCATATGTGGTACTTGACCTGGGTCGATTATCAGGTTGACCGGCACAGCCCTACTATAAGCTACGCTCTAAAAAAAAAAAAAAAAAAGAAGAAATAAATATATAGAAGCTGTGGTAACAATTCATTCCTGTTTTTGTTTTTTTCTCTGACCAAACTGACTAATTAAAATTTGGCCGATTTAGCCTCTTTTAGTAAACTATTATGGCATATTATGGCATACTAAATTGCAATGAAGTATACAGCATGTACAGTATATACAATATACAGCATGACAGTGTGTTTTTGCAGAAATATTACAACTTGTTCATATTAAATATTCTTGAAAATAATGTGGTATGAAGAGAGGAACACTGAAAATAAAACAAACTATGAAATATGAGATTAAACTATGTAAAAAAATTACAAATTGATCTAAAGTTAAACTGTCCAATAATGACACCCATTGCTAAAGTTTAAAAGGAAGGCAGTCCCTTTGCCCCCCCAGAGATAAGTGAGTTCTAACACAGATCCTACAGTGATGTATGAGTTTGATGAGTGTTAATCAAGAAATAGTGTTGAAAAGTCATGTGAGAGGAGACACTCTGGGGTGCGTTTCCCGAAAGCAACTATGGTCACAAGTTCCATCATTACTAATAGTGTTCAATGGAACTTATCACCATAGTTAGCTAACGATACTTTTGGGAAACACACCCCTGATTGGGTGATCCACAAATGATCTGCAAATCAGCATGAATTATGCAGCTGGAGGTAATGGAAGGACTATTTACAAATAAACAAATCACCAGTGGTGGACCCAGTACACAAACCAAGTACTTGGGTTAAATACAACAATGATGTAGAATGTAGTGACAAAAGTTTCCCCAAAATAAAAAAATTGGGTAGAGTACAGATACATGAAAAAATTGTACTTAAGTAAAGTAAAAGTAATATTGCTGTCCACCACTGCAACTCAATTGCAACTTAAACCAATCGTGATGTAAATCTGTTTTGATGTCACTCTATTTTTCTGTTTAGACTGGTCTTCTGTAATCTCACTGGTCAGTGCTGTGAAAGTTTGTCTTCGGTTTTACAATCATCAAACTCCCAGTTTAGAGAGTTGGACCTGAGCAGCAATGACCTACAGGATTCAGGAGTCAAGCTGCTCTCTGTTGGATTTAAGAGTCCAAACTGTCAATTGAACATTCTGAGGTATTTGAGAACACAGATAAATAATTAATCTAATCAAACTAAACATGTCACTTGAGTTAAAAAAAGCTATATTGTGATTAATAATGATTATTAAGAAAATAATTGGAGGAAAAGATGCAATGTTGCTAGGGGATTTTGCTTTGGAACCTTCAGAAAACTGTAACTCGATTTTTCTCTAAATTGACTTTGCTGACTCTATCAAATTGAAACCGGTGTAGCTCAGTCATTTTTCGTCAGAATCCAACAACTCTTATACCGTTTGGGGGTCTTTTAATTGAGAAAAATAAAAATAACTGATTTTTGAAAATGTGCTCATTGTGACTCGTTTTGCCAGCACGTCACATGTTAGTAATGCACCCAATAATGGTGTAAAACATATTTTGCATGTCTAAAGCATTTAACAAACATGCCTTTCTTAGCACACCTTTTTAAATAAACAATGAGAAACCATAAAAACTTTAATTTCACCCCTTTACTCAAGTGCTCGGTTCACACATGCACACATCACCAGCTCATCGGTCTTCTGTGTATTTCCTCAGTTCAGTTATAGTTGGAAGAACTGAAGCACTGAATGAATTTGCAAAATCCAGCAACATAGAATCACATACGGTGGTATTTTGGCTCATTTTGAGTCAGAGTGACCATCAGGCACGTCCAAAAGTGAGTTTTGTTTGAGTAACTTGTAGATCTGTGCTGCTTGAGCTGCGAATTTCAGACAGTTCAGTCAGATTTGGTGAAGTGGATATTTCACTGAAAGAAACCAGTTCAAAAGAATGATTCATTCACGAACCAGACATCACTCTGGACCATTTGACTGAGGCTATGGAGTACAGGTAACATTGTTGTAAATAATGTCCAGTTTCTTGTGCAGACTTCTTTTTCACTTCATATGACCTCAATATACTGTATATGGTCAGGAGTAATTTTGTGTTCTTTGATATGCTTTCTTAATTCTTTCATTCATTTTTTAAACTTCATTATACATTTAAAAATAAGCTTTCCAAATCTCACTAATGGTTAAAGTATTGAATTATCTATGGAAAATATGCAGTTTGCAATGAAGTTAAACAATTAAGCAAGGAACTCGAGATGAAACGGGTAGAGGAAAAACATGCATTTGAGAAAAGGAACTGAGTGAACTGCATAAGTCAGTGTTTGAAAGCGATGTCTGATTGCCAAACTAATGTGATGTGGAATGTTGTGTGTTTTTAGGTTATCAGGCTGTATGGTGACAGAGAAAGGCTGTGGTTATGTGTCTTCAGCTCTGAGTTCAAACCCCTCACACCTGAGAGAGCTGGATCTGAGCTACAATAACCCAGGAGAATCAGGAGTCAAGTTGCTCTCTGAAAAACTGGAGGATCCAAAATACAGACTGGACAAACTCAAGTATGTTGAGCAGGAATAGTCACACTGGTGTGTGTGTATGTATACACAGGTTTAACTTAATATGTGAGGTCCAAATGTCCCCACGAGGACAGGAAAACCTTAAAACTAGCTACAGTGTGGAGACTAGCCAGCAGTCCCCCCAAGGAAAACAAAACTAATAAACATACTAAATAATGGTTTAATTAATATATAGAAATGTAAAAAGTCTATGGAAAACACAATTTACCAAAACAAATGTGTGTGCATGTATATGTTTATGATTGTTTCAAATGTGCAAGATGTGACCATGTTTGTGTTTTGTAGTGTGGATCATGGAGGGGAGTTCAGGATTAAAGCAGGGCTACACAAATGTATGTCTCTACACACACACACACACATATATATATATACATACAAATACACAAACACACATTTAGTGATGTGTGTTGTTATAAATGTTGTCTCTTCTTGTGTTCAGATTTCTGTGATCTCACACTGGATCCAATCACAGCCAACAAAAACTTCATTCTGTCTGAAGATAACAGGAAGGTGACATATGTGGAAGAGAATCAGGCATATCCTGATCATCCAGAGAGATTTGAAAGGCTTCCTCAAGTTCTAAGTAGAGAGAGTCTGTCTGGACGCTGTTACTGGGAGGCTGAATGGAGTGGACAGGCTGATATGTCAGTGGCATATAAAGGAATCAGCAGGAAAGGAAAGAGTGCAGACTGTTGGTTTGGATTCAATAATAACTCATGGTGTCTGGCCTGCTTTAATGACACATTTTGTGTCTGGTACAATTATAATGTGACTGACACACATGTCCCTTTAAGCTCTTCTAATAGAATAGGAGTGTATGTGGATGTGTCGTCTGGAATTCTGTCCTTCTACAACGTGTCTGACACGCACAAACTCACACACATACACACATTCAACAACACATTCACTGAACCTCTCTATGCTGGATTCGGGCTTATAGCTTATGCATTTAACTCCACAGTGTCTCTGTGTCAGTCTGAAAACCCTGTGGGCAACAACACAGATGTCACATGCACACGTGAATGAAACAAATACTCTTACTTTATAGACCTTTAACATACACATGCAGATAAACTAATTTAAATGTGTAGGCTCATTTATCTTTGCACAAAATCTGATTAATAATTTAAATAATTTGTTTCTTGATTAAGGTATCAGTATTATAGTACGTATACATTTTTGCTTTCATATTTATGTTGAATAATGTCCTGGTCTTCATGTCCTTTACAGGTTTGTTTGTCTCAAATCTTAAATCTAAACTTGTAGGGTGGAAAAAAATCAACAAAGTAGTTTATTTCTCTGTCACAGCCCCCTTAGGTCACAGAGGTGCTGATAGTGATCAAGTCATATTGTTTGATGTGAGGCTGATGGGTCAGTTCGTGTATCTCGGGTACATATTCACAATGTTTAAATATGAGAATCTTAAAGTACTGCTAAATTATTATTTTATTGCATTTTTTGTTGTAATTCAGAAATATGCTTGTTCTGGAGTACTTGTCTGGGGTTGGTTTTAATTATTGTAATCGGTGTGGAACATCCAGTTAGAATGCAATAAAGATGCAGATTATTCTTAAAGTTTTATTCTTCACTTGGGCTGTGTGTGTATATTGTAGTTAAAACAATTGTGTTTATTCCAGCATCTGTGCTGTTAGTGTATGTGTGTACTTGTGATTTTTGTAACCCCCTCCCCCCTTTTCCCCTTTAACCATTTCACTCGTACAGTGTTTTTTTTAACAACTTTAGAATTTTAGAACATATGACATTTTGGTTTTCATGGTGACACATAGAGCTTGTCACCTGAAAGTGGCACTTGCTGACTGGCCAGGAGAACATACTTCAGTTTTTTTTTTTGTTAATTTGAAGTCTTCTTTAAAGGTGCAAACCATAATAAACATCATTTTTGTCTACCTTTTCATGCAAAATCAGACATGGAAACTTGAGTTACACTAAGAAATGTATTGTGACTTGACTTGGACTCATGAACAACTGACTTTGAAAACAGACTAGTTAGTTTTTTCATTCGATATTTTTGAAATTAGTTGAAGTTAGTTTTGAACCAGTTTATTCTTAACCAAATTTGGTTTGGTTCAGTTTACTCAGTTTCACAAAGACCACATGGACTTCAGAATGAAGTGACAGGTAGCTTACTTGCAACCAGTGCAAGGGGGAGTGCTAGGGGGTTTCTCCTGAAGTCCATGATCATCTCCATAATTTTGAGCGTGTTAAAGGAACACTCCACTTTTTTTGAAAATAGGCTCATTTTACAACTCCCCAAGAGTTAAACAGTTGAGTTTCACCGTTTTTGAATCCATTCAGCTGATCTCCGGGTCTGGTGGTAGCACTTTTAGCTTAGCATAGATCATTGAATCGGATTAGACCATTAACATCTCGCTCAAAAATGACCAAAGAGTTTCGATAATTTTCCTGTTTAAAGCTTGACTCTTCTGTAGTTACATTGTGTACTAAGACCGACGGTAAATGAAAAGTTGCGATTTTCTAGGCCGATATGGCTAGGAACTACTCTCATCCCGACGTAATAATCAAGGAACTTTGCTGCCGTACCATGGGTGCAGCAGGCACAGTGATATTATGCAGCGCCTGAAAGTAGTCTCCAGCTATATCATAACTAGTTACCTAGCTGGGGACTACTTTCAGGAGAACAAGACATGAGCATCAGCTGCCTTCACTGCTGTGAGGTGGATGCCCCTGAACTTGGGAGGACGCCGGGCAAACTTAATCGCAAAGCTGAGTCAGATGGTCCACAGGAGCCAGCGAGACGAGCTGAGTAGCGCTACCAGGCACCGTACAAGCACTAGCGGGACCACCGACATACCCGCAGTGGGGCAGCGAGGTGGAACGCAGGGACCCAGCCCGTGGCAGACCGAAGAGGGGTCTGAGTGTGCAGTGCAAGGCTTAACTGGTTCCATAGTTTGGCAGAGGGTGCGTGAGTAGGGCCTTTGTTGATGCTCTCGAACTGCCCACTGCTGCCTGCTGGCAAGAGAGGAGGATATGTTCCTTTAAGCTCCAGGTTGTTAAGACTGCACCAGACAGCCAGCTCTTTAACCTCCTGTCTGTAAGCAGACTCATCTCTGTCTTTGATGAGGCCGATGACTGTAGTGTCATCTGCAAACTTCAGAAGCTTGACAGAGGGGTCTTTTGAAGTGCAGTCATTCTTGTACAGGGAGAAGAGCAGTGGGGAGAGAACACATCCCTGATGGGTGCCAGTGTTGATCATGATAGTCCTGGATGTGAGTTTGCCCAGCCTCACTAACTGCTGCCTGTCTGTCAGGAAGCTGGTGATCCACTGACAGATGGAGGTGGGCACGGAAAGCTGTGTCAGTTTGTCTGAGAGAAAGTCAGGCATGATGGTATTGAAGGCCGAACTGAAGTCCACAAATAGGATCCTTGCGTGATTCCCTGGCCTGTCGAGGTGTTGCAGGATGTAATGCAGTCCCATGTTGACTGCATCGTCCACAGACCTGTTTGCTCTGTAGGCAAACTGAAGATGATCCAGCAAGGGTCCAGTGATGACCTTCAGGTAGACCAGGACCAGTCGCTCAAATTAATTTATGACCACAGACATGAGAGCGACAGGTCTGTAATCATTAAGTCCAGTGATTTTGGGCATTTTGGGGACTGGAATGATGGTGGCGCGTTTGAAGCAGCAGGAAACTTCACACAGCTCCAGAGATCTGTGTGAAGATAGGGGCCATTTGGTCAGTGCACACTTTTAAACAGGCAGGTTAAACACCATCTGGGCCTGAAGCTTTCTTAGATTTCTGCTTCAAATATTTAGAATATAGAAATTAAGTATCTAAATGTAATAATAATAGTAAAATAGATCATTTTAGATAATCTCCTATCCTGAAAAGTCTGTCTTGCAGAATTGATTAAAAATGATCTCCTAAAACTTACTGCCAGATTCTGGAAGATAAATTCTTCAAACAGTGGCACAAGAGGATGTGATGCTGGTCCTTCAAGAGTCACTCTTGTAGCATCTGCTTAGGATCATTGATGGTTGTTTACACTTTATGGCTTAAGAGACCCTTTTAGCCTTTTGACATTTGCATATTACTCACGGACCTGGCCCCACATCCTACCATTATATGGGTGCTTAATTGCCAATGGTTGTCCCCCCACTATCAAGAAGAGGCTAAACCGATCAACTCTGTTCTCTACATCAGACTTCAAATACATTCCCAAAGAGAACTAAATGACCCTCAGTACCAGGCACCAACTGTCACAAATCCTGGCCATGAACTTCTGTTCACTCACCACCAGAGGTCACTCCTCCATCACATTAACTTTCACACAACACAGACAGTTACATATCACCCAAAGACTACATTTCCCATCATCCATTGCACTGACGACGCACACACAACTGATTGCACTGATCACACACAGCTGATTCCCATTTGCACACTCTTTATAAGCCTTGGACTTTTTCTCTGTGATCGCCGAGTATTGTATGCGCATATCGCTACCCTAGCTGATGGCTACCTTACAGAGCCTTTTGTAGTAGTCATCATAGTTTTGCCTTGTTAGTTTTCCCGTGTTTGATACCTGCCCGTGTTTCCTGGATTAACCCTTTGCCTTACCGTTCGGACTCTGTTTGCACCTCGTTTGGATTATTGCTGTGTACCGGGATTATCTCTCTTTGCCTTGCCCCTGTTGGATATTGTTCGCCGATCGTCAACCCACGCTTGCCCTAGGATTACTCTCTGCCTTGTCTGTATTATACCTGTTTGCCACTGTCCGACCCTGCCTGTGTTTTGACCATGTCTCAAAATAAAGCCTTGCATATGGATCCGCATGTCTCACGTCTCGTTCGCCCCGTAACACCAACGGTACCAGGCTGACCAGTGGACTACCCCCCCATGATTACAACACACATAACACACAGGCATAGAGACATTTCCTTTATTTAGACTATAATCAATCAGTTACAAATGTATCTGGTATATGCATGTGTTGTTTGTATGTTTCCTTAGTATATTAGTCTAGTCACCACTCGTTATCTGTATTAGTTAAGCTCTAAATGCTCATATTCAGGTGTAAGAATGCATCTCTGGTTTAATATTGTCGACATGTTTCTTTCTTGATATCAAAATGATCTGCTCTTTATTCCTAAAACAATGATGTATACTATGTGATCTTGAAATGCATCATACTAGTTTTACTGTACTGTGAGCAAAACTACACCGATTCTTCACTAGTCATAAAACATGCAAATGAGGTGTCAAAGGGGACAAATAAATGCTTTCCCGCTGAAACTATGCGCCTTGTTATTGGTCAAACTAACCAAAATGGGTGTTACAGGGGGAACCAGATAAAACTTCTCCCACACCCAAAAGAGGTTCTTCTCTTTACATTCGGGGCCCTGGAGACACACATCACCATGGAAAACTCGCGACTCCCCTTTCGGGGGGAGTCCGAGCTTCTGGCAGTTTTGAGTTCAGTAACTTTGGCGATTTAACTTCGGACCAATCAACCCGTGGCTGGAATGTCGAAGCTTTCACTCCTAAAGGAATTCATCAAGAATCTACGCATTATACATGCACCAGGACACTTTACTCAGCACCAACAAAACCAATATGCAAGTAACCGCTTGTTAACTATTTAGATGTGCTTTTAGGCTTCGACCCCTTTTAATTAAGGTGATGTAATTCTTTGATGGTTCTAACAGGTTGTGTTTAGCTGATGTGCAAATCCTGCCATTATGCTCTCTCTTGCACGCGAGCGCGCTCTCTCTCTCTCTCTCTCTCTCTCTCTCTCTCTCTCTCCATGCTTTCCTTGCGTTGGCATCTATGTTTAATGTGTGTATGTTTGTGTTTAGTTCAATGTTACATGTTCCCCTGTAGTATAGTCTAATAAACATCCATATGTATTCACACTTGGTTGTCTGTGTCTGCCGCTCACAGAAGGTCACTTCAACGTTCCGGTTTTGTTACATGCTCTGTGAGCAATGTATTAATAAGGAAATTCATTTTTCGTGGCCAGAGAAATAATTTTCCTTAGAGTCAATAGACGATTAAAACTGTCCGTACTGCGGACGAACAAATCATTTTATTGTACTATTAATGCTACAGTTATTTCCTGACAATGAATATATAATTGATAACAACCCGTTATGATTAATTATGTTCATCTCACTTTGAGCATAATTTGCTACACTCTCAACTTATCTGTCCATAAAGCTTATAAAAAAAATCAGTCTTCATGTATTTCACAACACTTCAGCATGTTATTCTTATTAAGTGAGGGACATTTTAAAGAATTTTTTACCCAAGCAAAGTCTCTGAGAACCTGACACATTCCACTTCTGGAGACTCCAGGAAGGTTGCAGCTCTGGAAAATGATGGTGCTGGAGATTAAATGGTTCCTGATGGTTTCTCACCTAATTCTTCACATTAATTCTTAATTCTTTTGCAGTTAACGTGTCTTTTCCGTGCTGATCCAATGAGCATTTCGCTGCCCAATGGTCATGCCTTAACTTTGCTAATTCTATTATTGCATTAGTATTGCATCCTTCTCATGGGCATTTGATACTTTTTTTTACTTTTATTCTTGAGTTCAATGTCTTTTTTGGCTCATTTTATCTGTAAAACAAAACCTGCCTAATAATTCTGCACACCTGAAATAAGGAGTTTTTGACTTTCAGCCTTCATGGACAATTATATATCTCTTATAAATTATTAAAAACAAAATCAATAGTAGTTATTAATATTGATGTGGTTTGGAATTGGTAAAATGTTCTTGGAAAAAAATATAACCAGAATATCAACTTTGTTGCCTAATAATTCTGCACACACTGTATGTATATGTGTATATATATATATATATAAATGTTGAAACATTTTATTTATGAACAGATCACAAGGCAAAGTGGACCTTTTATATATATATATATATATATATATACTATGAAACAATTTCTTGCAGCTTTTTTGTAGTAATTTTGAAATTTAATAAAATATTTTGAAACTTAATCATTTAAAATCAAAAATCATTTTTTTAATTACTCGTACAGAGTGATATTACTGCACAGCACAATGTGCTCCTTATTATGCTCCTTGCTATGGTTTCTAAAATAAGTAATTAATAATAAGCTGTATAATTTTTAATAAAAATAGTGTAAACATGCAGAAATTATGAAAACCACCTCTATGAAAATGATTTTATATTTCCAAATATTTAATATAAGTAATAACAGTAACATTTTATGTATAACAGAAAACTGTATAACATCAAATTCTGAGACATCTGAATGGATCAAGCGACTTCAGTTTATCACTTGATAGAGCCGCAGAAGCACAGTGCATGTTTGGTCTGTTTTCATGCACGGCTGGTGGATGCATGGTTTAATCGGGTAACACCATTTCATCACACATTTGGAGTATTTGCCTTTTGCAGTTACCGATGTGCTGCATTTTAAAAACAGAGCTTTATATGGGAGGGGGGAGAACTCCAAAACTGCCCACTGCTCGACCGACCCACCGGGAAAGTCCTGGTGCTCCCTATGGCCAGTACACACCTGACCATCGATAAAAATATGGTTCATGGCACTTAATTCACATTCACACTCAGCTGTTGAAATTGGAAGCATGGAGACAGTAGTGAGCACTTTGCGCAGATTCTCTACTGTGACACCATGACACTTAAATTCATGGAATTCCTTGAGGAGTATGGGACTGGATGCGGCCTCAAAAGCAAGAGTTTGTCATCTCGATATAGGATGCGCTTGTCTTCATCGAATTGCCAATTTGACAGATTTAGAGCCAAAATAATTACGTTGTCATCCAGCCTGTGCTCAATGTTGTCACCCAGGGAAACGAAAAATCGTTCATGAATTACCTCTGCCTTCTATGGTTCTACTTCTATGGTATGATGCTTGGTTCAAGATGGCGCCGCGTATAGCTGCTGTGGTGTGGAATGCTCCCGTTCTTTTAATGTTTTTGTTTGTTTGTTTGTTTGTTCTGTGTTTAGTCAATCTATTTCTATCAGTTTTACCAGAGACAAACTACTGGACATAAGGCAACACACACCGGACAATTTCTTTCCGGTTTTTGAGTATTCAGACGCTTTGTTGGATGTTTTGGTCGGAGGGGCAGCGGTCCTAGTCAAACGCGCGCTCAGACGGAAAAGAGGGAAGCGCGCTGGTTAAGCTCCGCGAACGCGGCTTCCGAACTGCGCTCCCAAGCATTCATCTGGCGAATCTCCGGTCCCTTCCTAACAAAACGGATAAACTACTTCTCCTCACCAGCACAAACAAGGACTTTTCAAACTCTGCTGCATTGTGCTTCACTGAAACCTGGCTGAGTGAAACCATCCCGGATAACGCGCTTCATTTGCCGGGCTATCAGCTGTTCAGATCAGATCGCATCACGGAGCTAACGCGGAAAACGAGAGGTGGTGGACTATGTTTCTACATAAATGAAGGTTGGTGTTCAGATGTAACAACTCTGAAGAAGATGTGTTCTCCTAATTTGGAGGCCCTCTACATAAACTGTAAACCATTCTATTCGCCCCGAGAGTTTTCCTCATTCATTCTCGTGAATGTGTATGTGCAGATATTTTCCAGCTCCCTCCCCCACCATTCTACCTACGTTTAAAGTCTGTGTAGAGGATGTGAACCGGGTCTTCAGAAAAGAGAAATCTAGGAAAGCTTCAGGACCAGACGGTATTTCACCTGCCTGTCTAAAAGTCTGTGCTGACCAACTGGCCCCCATCTTTACACAGATCTTCAACAGATCTCTGGAGCTGTGTGAAGTTCCCTGCTGCTTCAAACGCTCCACCATCATTCCCGTCCCCAAAAAACCCAAAATCACTGGATTTAATGACTACAGACCTGTCGCACTCGCGTCTGTGGTCATGAAGTCACTTGAGAGACTGGTCCTGGCCTACCTGAAGGACATCACTAGACCCTTGCTGGATCCTCTTCAGTTTGCCTACAGAGCAAACAGGTCTGTGGATGACGCTGTCAATATGGGACTGCATTACATCCTGCAACACCTCGACAAACCTGGGAATTATGCAAGGATCTTATTTGTGGACTTCAGCTCGGCCTTCAATACCATCATGCCTGACCTTCTCTCAGACAAACTGACACAGCTCTCTGTGCCCACCTCCAACTGTCAGTGGATCACCAGCTTCCTGACAGACAGGCAGCAGCTAGTGAGGCTGGGCAAACTCACATCCAGGACTCTCACCATCAGCACTGGCGCCCCTTAGGGTTGCGTTCTCTCCCCACTGCTCTTCTCCCTCTACACAAATGACTGCACTTCAAAGGACCCCTCTGTCAAGCTCCTGAAGTTTGTAGATGACACTACAGTCATCGGCCTCATCAAGGATGGTGACGAGTCTGCTTACAGACAGGAGGTTGAGCAGCTGGCTGTCTGGTGCAGTCTTAACAACCTGGAGCTAAACACTCAAAACTGTGGAGATGATAGTGGACTTCAGAAGGAACCCCCCTGCTCTCCCCCCACTCACCACCATGAACAGCACTGTGACTGCAGTGGAGTCATTCAGGTTCCTGGGAACCACCATCTCTCAGGACCTGAAGTGGGACAATCACATTGACTCTATTTGCGAAAAAGGCCCAGCAGAGGCTGTATTTCCTCCGCCAGCTAAGGAAGTTCAACCTGCCTCAGGAGGTGCTGATACAGTTCTACCAAAACAGACATCAGAAGACTACAACGGACAGTCAGGACTGCTGAGAGGATTATCGGTGCCCCTCTGCCCAGCCTCCAAGAACTTTACATCTCCAGAGTGAGGAAAAGGGCTAAGAAAGTCACTCTGGACCCCTCACACCCAGCTCACTCTCTCTTTGTACTGTTGCCCTCTGGCCGGCGCTACAGATCACTGAGCACAAAAACAGCCAGACACAAGAATAGTTTTTTCCCCAGGCCGTATCCCACCTGAACAACACATAACACACCCCGGTACTGTACATCTGTAAATAACTCATCAAACCTTCATCTGTACATAGGACACATGCACATTCACAGTTCTGTCTATGGACATTTTTCTTTCTTTATATTTTTATTTCTTATTACTATTGTTATTCTTAATTATTGCCCATTCTCTTCATTATTACTGTTCTTTATTACCTTAATTATATGTTGTCTCTGTTTACACTGTTGTCTGTTTGTACTTTCTGTACTGGAAGCTCCTAACACCAAGACAAATTCCTTGTGTGTGCAAACACACTTGGCAATAAAGCTCTTTCTGATTCTGATTCTGATTCTGATGGTCTCCGTCATTTTGTTGAGACACAGGTACACCCCTGAATGTGTGGAAACTTTCATTTTCATTTTGCGTTCACACCATCAGCTTTTCTCTTAGACTGCAGTGTCTCAGTCCAACGCCCACTTCAGAATTAGCTCTGATACCTGTGGCATCTCTCCTCTGAAGAAACAGGGATGAGGCCTGCAGGTCTCCAGCACATTTTTATTAATGACATCTCCACCAAAAAAAGCCACTGTGTCATTTTAGCATGAAACCCCCTACATCTGGCCCTCTCAGTTGCAGATCTTGATTTGTTTTCACTCAACTCTTCAAAGAGTTTAACCAATGCTGGATAGCTTTCCCAAAGAGCTGTTACAGATGTGCAGGATGAGGACAGCCAGTGCACGCAAACACTATTATTATCATGCGAAAGTCTATCCCCAAGTCGGAAGCTACAGACTCAAGCTCTCTTATTTTTGGGACTTTAAGAGAAAAATTAGTACAGAGAGTCAACAAACATCTGTAATATATTTTACAGCATCATGGACTGCAAGTTCTGCAAGTGAATGACTGCAAGGTAAAAGGCCCTTTTACTTTAAAAAAAAAAAACTATCAATGAGACGACCGGAGGTATCTAGTTATTGTGTACAGCAGGTTTTTCAGCAAAGTTTTGATTGTTGATAATTTAGAGGCACTAGATGTTTGTGTACCAACTGATGCAGCTTTATAGGAATAAAAATAATGTTGTTTAACTTTACTGGTAATATTTTTATTATTTTGTAATAAAATTTTAGTATTTTGTCCAAGGGAAAACACTAACACTTTTCAGTCAGCTCATCAGACAGTGCAAGCATACAGGCAGGACCATCGAGCAGTGCGGACGCAAGACCAGTCCCACAGAGCAATAGTTCAATTAAGGGTGTACTCACACTAGACATTTTGAACCGTACCCATACCATAAAGCGTGCTCCGGCCTGGAGCGTAAAGTGCAATGTGAGTGCAGGCCAGTGGGGAAGTGGGGGACAATCGCGCTCGGTTCAAGGCAACCGTGCCAATGTGAGTACACCCTAAGTGTGCTCTTTGTAGCGAAGATGTTGATGTGGAGGGTTTCACTGAACACCTGTTGGACAACCATGTCCAAGAGTGTTGTGACCAGTGTGGTGCAAAAGTCTGGGGGCGGTTAGACTGCTTCACCACATTGAAAATAATCATCTTTTGACTAGTCTTGCTGACCAAGGCAGAATATCTGTGAATCCACCTACATAGTCTCCCACAACATCATTGGCACAATCAACTGCATACACTGAAGAGCAGCAAGGAGCTCCACAATGTGCACCTCACACACCATCACCAGACATTAACCTGAGGCCTCCAGAAGTTAATTGGGTGAGTTTTCTCCCCAAGCAGTTCTGTCAAGTAATTAAACCAGACCAGAGGTGGATAGCACAGTGTCTGTAATAATAGACACTGTGATGGCCTGCACTGTGATGGCCAACCAAGATGGCGCTGCTATGTTCGGCAGCCGTCCAGGTCGCTCCGCTAAGACTGTGCTTTTATTTACTTTTTTACTTACTTTTGATTTCTCTTTTTACACACACAACGTCTACACTGATCACCTATGACAAAAGTACACTCTTGGACATTGGAAACCGCTTCACTAACCTGGTTCAGGACACTTTATCACCGAATCCATCGTGGCCTCTTGAGATTCTTCGGAACGCGGAGAACAAAGACCACAGGAGACGGAACAAGAAACAAGTCAAGTCAAGTCAAGTCACCTTTATTTATATAGCGCTTTTAACAATACAAATTGTGACAAAGCAACTGCACAATATCAAAATGGGAAAATAGTGTCAATAATGTAAAATGACAAGATTAAACACTCAATTTTCAGTTAAAGGCATTTCATTGTTGAATTCAGTGATGGCATCGTCCAGCTCAGTTCAGTTCAAAAAGTTTTTGTTCAATCAAGTCGACGATATTGCTGGAAATGAAGTGTCCCCAACTAAGCAAGCCAGAGGCGACAGCGGCAAGGAACCAAAACTCCATTGGTGACAGAACGGAGAAAAAAAACCTTGGGAGAAACCAGGCTCAGTCGGGGGGCCATTTCTCCTCTGGCCAGACGACACAGCAGTTCAATTCCAACTGCTGCAAAGTCAGATTGGATGGCTCAACTGGTTCCCGAGGTCTTTTCCTGATGGCTGTCTAGGTGACGGGGTCCTCACTGGGGGTCTGTCTCTGGGGCTCATCTAGGTGTCCTGGTCTCCGCTGACGTTCAGGGCTGTAGTAGTGGTCGTCTCTTTAATTCTGATTCTGGCAAAATATCAGTGCTGGTACTGCTAGATCTTAGTGCTGCGTTTGACAGTGTCGATCATAACATACTTCTAGAGAGACTGGAAAACTGGGTCGGGCTTTCTGGGTTGGCACTCAAATGGTTCAGGTCATACTTAGAAAGGAGAGGTTATTATGTGAGTATAGGAGAGCATAAGTCTAAGTGGACGTCCATGACATGCGGAGTCCCACAAGGCTCAATTCTTGCACCGCTCTTGTTTAGCCTGTATATGCTCCCACTAAGTCAGATAATGAGGAAGAACCAAATTGCCTATCACAGCTATGCTGATGATACCCAGATCTACCTGGCCTTATCTCCAAATGACTATAGCCCCATTGACTCCCTCTGCCAATGCATTGATGAAATTAACAGTTGGATGTGCCAAAACTTTCTTCAGCTAAACAAGGAGAAAACTGAAGTCATTGCATTTGGAAACAAAGATGAAGTTCTCAAGGTGAATGCATACCTTGACTCTAGGGGTCAAACAACTAAAAATCAAGTCAGAAATCTTGGGGTGATTCTGGAGACAGACCTTAGCTTCAGTAGTCATGTCAAAGCAGTAACTAAATCAGCATACTATCATCTCAAAAACATTGCAAGAAATAGATGTTTTGTTTCCAGTCACGACTTGGAGAAACTTGTTCATGCCTTTATCACCAGCAGGGTGGATTATTGTAATGTCTCCTCACCGGCCTTCCAAAGAAGACCATTAGACAGCTGCAGCTCATCCAGAACGCTGCTGCCAGGATTCTGACTAGAACCAGAAAATCTGAGCATATCACTCCAGTCCTCAGGTCCTTACACTGGCTTCCAGTTACATTTAGGATTGATTTTAAAGCACTTTTACTCGTTTATAAGTCACTCAATGGCCTAGGACCTAAATACATTGCAGATATGCTCACTGAATATAAACCTAACAGACCACTCAGATCATTAGGATCGAGTCAGTTAGAAATACCAAGGGTTCACACAAAACAAGGGGAGTCCGCTTTTAGCTATTATGCCGCCCGCAGTTGGAACCAGCTTCCAGAAGAGATCAGATGTGCTAAAACATTAGCCACATTTAAATCCAGACTGAAAACTCATCTGTTTAGCTGTGCATTTGTTGAATGAACACTGTGCTACGTCCGAACTGACTGCACTGTATTTTATGTATAATCATTTTCTATTTAACTGTTTTAAATTTAATTTTAAATCAATTTCTATAACATTTTAAAATTCCTTGTTTTTATTATTTTTAATTCCTTGTTTTTATTGCTGTGAATGACTATTTCACTTTCTTTTATGTAAAGCACTTTGAATTACCACTGTGTATGAAATGTGCTATATAAATAAACTTGCCTAGGTGCTGATCCACCATCTGATATGGTGACTGCAGTGACCTCGGAATAAGAAAGAAACAGACTAATATTAGCATAGATGTCAATCTTTTTACGATGTAACAAGTACATCATGTGTTATGGGAAGTGTTCCCGGTTCCGGTTGATCTAAATAATGCAGCCTAACAATCCTTTAACGGATTTGAATAATAGAAGTGTATTTGTGTTATGTGTACGCCAGGTTAAAGAGATGGGTCTTTAATCTAGATTTAAACTGACAGAGTGTGTCTGCCTCCCGAACAGTGTTTGGTAGATTGTTCCAGAGTTTGGGCGCTAAATAGGAAAAAAGATCTGCCGCCCACAGTTGATTTTGATATTCTAGGTATTATCAAATGGCCAGAGTTTTGAGAACGCAGCGGACGTGAAGGACTATAATGCGATAAGAGCTCGCTCAAGTACTGAGGAGCTAAACCATTCAGGGCTTTATAAGTAATTAACAAGATTTTAAAATCTATACGATGTTTAGTAGGGAGCCAGTGCAGTGTTGACAGAACCGGGCTAATGTGCTCATACTTCCTGGTTCTAGTAAGAACTATAGCTGCTGCATTTTGAACCATCTGTAATTTGTTTATTAAGCGTGCAGAACAACCACCCAATAAAGCATTACAATAATCTAACCTTGAGGTCATAAACGCATGAATTAATATTTCTGCATTTGACATTGAGAGCATAGGTCTCAGTTTAGATATATTTTTAAGATGAAAAAATGCAGTTTTACAAATGCTAGAAACGTGGCTGTCAAAGGAGAGATTACTATTAAATAGCACACCTAGGTTCCTGACTGATGACGAAGAATTTACAGAGCAGCCATCAAGTGTTAGACAGTGTTCTAGGTTATTACTTGTGGGGGTTTTAGGTCCGATAATTAACACCTCTGTTTTTTCAGAATTTAGCAGCAGGATGCATTCCATAAGTTTCTCAATTTGGTGTGTTTCACCAGGCCGTGAAGAAATATAGAGCTGAGTATCATCAGCATAACAGTGAAAGCTAACCCCGTGTTTCCTAATGATATTTCCCAAGGGTAACATATAAACCGTGAAAAGTAACGGCCCTAGTACTGAGCCTTGAGGAACTCCATACTGCACTTGTGATCGATATGATACCTCTTCATTCATTGCTACGAATTGATGGCGGTCAGATAAGTACGATTTGAACCATGCTAATGCACTTCCACTAATGCCAACAAAGTTTTCTAGTCTATTCAAAAGAATGTTGTGATAGATAGTGTCGAACGCAGCGCTAAGATCCAGTAGAACTAATAGAGAGATACAACTATTTAAACACCGTGGAAATAGTGCGGGTATTCGCAACAGATTGAGGAAAAGGGCTCACAGTCCTCCTTTAGCGAGCATTCTGCTCGCTAATGTCCAATCCTTGGAGAATAAGATGGACGATCTTAGAGCCAGGATAAGTTTCCAACGGGACATAAGGGACTGTAACATCATCTGTTTGACTGAAACATGGCTCACGCCCTCGGTTCCGGACAATGCTGTAACTCCGCCTGACAACTTTTCTGTTTTACGGATGGACAGAACAGCGGAGGCCGGTAAATCCAAAGGTGGAGGAGTGTGTTTCATGACTAACAAGAAATGGTGTGACCCTAGGAATATCTCCTCTCTGTCGCAATCCTGCTCGCCTCACCTGGAACATTTATCCATCATTTGCCGCCCATTCTATCTACCCCATGAGTTCACCTCGGTCATCGCTACTGCTGCTTACATTCCACCTTAGGCAGACACCGGCTTGGCTTTGTCTAAACTTCACGATGTGATCAGCGGTTACATTAACAAACATCCTGACGCTGCTTTTATCATAGCGGGGGATTTTAACAAAGCCAACCTCAGGCAGGTCATGCCGAACTTTCACCAGCATGTATCCTGTCCAACTAGAGGACCGAATACACTGGATCATTGCTACTCTCAGTTTAAGAATGCCTACAAAGCCCGCTCACTTCCGGCTTTTGGCAAATCGGACCACGCTGCCATTTTCCTCACACCGGAATATAAACAAAGGCTTGCACAGGAACCCCCGGTGAAGAGGGAAGTGACGCGTTGGTCCTCCCAATCGGAAGCTATGCTGCAGGCGGCTCTTGATGACGTCGACTGGGACATGTTCAGGGTGAGCTCATCTGACGTCAGCGAGTTCACGGATGTAGCAGTGAGCTTTGTAAACACACTTACTGAACAAGCTACAGAAACAATAACTGTAAGGACCTTCCCTAATCAGAAACTGTGGGTGGACAGAACAATCCATGAAGCGGTTAACAAACGCACTGCCACATACAACGAGGCTCTTTTGTCTGGGAATATGAGCGAGTATAAAGCATCGTGTTATGCTCCCAGACGAGCTGTAAGAGCCACCAAACATCAATACAAAGAGAGAATTGAGTCTCATTTTCAGCTCAATGACTCTCGACGCATGTGGCAGAGACTAAGGACCAACTGTGCCTTTGGAAACAAATCCTCCGCGGAGGTGAGAGCAGATCCGTTACTGGCCGACGAATTAAACACCTTCTACGGCCGCTTTGAATGCAATGGCGGCAGCGCGGCTCTGCCGAGCAGCGCGTCAGGAAGCAGCAGGCAGAGAAGCGAGAATCATGTGATCATCGTGTCGGAGACTTACATCATGGTGCCAGGACAACTGTCTCTCTCTGAATGTGAGCAAAACTAAAGAGCTGATTGTGGACTTCAGAAAGAGACACCTGCTGCCCTACACTCCTCTTATGATCAGTGGGACCCCTGTGGAGAGAGTAAGCAGCTTCAAGTACCTCGGTGTAAACATCTCCGAGGACCTGACTTGGACTACACACATTCAAACACAGGTTAAGAAAGCCAGGCATAGACTGTACCATCTGCGACAGCTGAGGAAATTCAGGGTCTCACCATCAATCCTGAAAACTTTCTATTCAGGGACTATAGAAAGTGTATTGACTCAGTGCATCTCAGTGTGGTATGGAAACAGCTCCAGCCAAGACTGCAAGGCCTTGCAGAGAGTTGTGCGCTTAGCTGAGCGTATCTCAGGGTCTGCTCTCCCCTCTCTGCAGGACATCTACCTCAAACGCTGCAGAAGCAGAGCTGTCAACATCAACAAGGACTCAAATCACCCTGGAAACTGTCTCTTCACTCTGCTGCCATCTGGTAAGCGCTTCCGCAGCCTGATGGCAAAAACTGAGAGACTGAGGAGGAGTTTCTTTCCCCAGGCCATCAGACTCCTGAACTCAAACTCAGCCTCTTAACATCATGATGACTTCACTTACTAATCACTCACAATCAGTAATATATTCACACTCATTATTATTTACCTCATACTGACAGTGTCAGTTGCACACAACACTTTCTGTATCTTGATATCTTATTATCTTATTTTTTATATTTATTCTTTTTGTGATTGCTGCTCATGTCAACCATGTTCAACCTGTTTGCACATTCCTCTCTCATACAGTCATGCTTATCTTAATATTTAATTCCACAGCATACTGTCATGCACATTCTTTTATATTTTATATTCTGTGCTTTATATCTTATTTTTTATTCATTTTATTTTATGCATACTTCCCTTGTGTTGTATTCTTCAATATTTGCACTGTCCATGGAGCGGACCTGACTCACATTTCACTGCTGGTTATAGTCGTGTATGTGACAAATAAAACTTGAACTTGAACTTGTATGACAGCACAGGAAGACCGAAGCAGCAGTTTTCACAAAACTCCAAGTCTACTACTTCACCTCCTGATCCAAGTAGTTACACAGTTACCATATGTTTCTGTGGGCACCAATGAGGATGTGGGGTATTCCTCTGACATGCACACAGTGCAATAGTAAGATGTACCATTCAGGAATTTACACTAAAGTGAGGGAAGTCATCGATATTGACTCCAGATATTACTTAATTGGAGCAGAATATCCTTGCTGCAGTAAATGTATGATTCCTGTTTGCCCTTAGAGTTCCGAGATCCATAAACAACTGTATCCCTCCCACAGAAACAAATTCTCCGCTGTTTTCACCACTCTGCTTGCTCTTGACAGGAAATGTGTGACTTTGTTGAAGCCCAGAACTGTCGGAAACAGCTCCAGTGTCTTTCAGCAAACACTTGATGAAATTCAGTGAGGAGTGGGCAAGACGGACTGTAGACTATCTGACGTACTATGAGCTTCACAAGAAGAGGTGACTCAGTCTGAACCACCTCCTTTTTGCACCCTACCTCTAGTAGGGCTGGGCGATAAATCGATTTTATCGATTAACTCGAATGTGTAGTTTACATCGATTTGTTTGAATGAAAATCGGTTCTCTCTTTAACATCTGCCGACGCTCCCCTCTGGGCTCCCGTAGTTCCGATTGGGCTCAGCCCTCCCCCGCGCGTTTGCCATATTAGAGTTTGGGAAGGGTTTTGTGATCCCCGTTAAAGCGCCTTTCACACAGGACGCGGAAAGCGCTGCGAAACTTGCGACGCGCGAGGGCGGTGAGTTGCTGCACCGAACAAAGTGCACGCGCAGCGGATCGCACCAGCTGCGAGCTTGCGCGCACGCGCCGCAGTCAAAGTTCAAAATAGTTCAACATTTGCCTGTGATGTTTCCCCGCGCGGCCAATAAAAACGTCCAAAACAAGCGCCGAAATAAAAATGAATGAACAGCTGATTGTCTGTGTGCCTGAACTCCGCCTACTTCGCTCTGTCCAGCGTAGCGCAAATCGCCTTGTGAAGGGCTGCGCTGAACCCAGCGGCCGGCGCAGGGCATGCCGCGTCCTGTGTGAAAGGGCCTTAAGGCTCGTTAGCTTTCGGCCTGCTTTAAATTAGACACAGAGATGTAGTGCGGTAAGATCGCATTTATTTGAATTAATTATATCATTTATTTGAATTAGCGAGAGAGAGAGGGATGAAAGTTGCATGTGTGAACCTGTGTCTGCGCGTCTCTCTCTTCAAGCAATGAGGCTTAGTTCAAAAACAGCGATTTACCCACTCAATACAGAGAAATATAATGTTACGAGTCAGCCTATCGAAGCTATTTACACACCCGTCAAAAAACAAGTCACTGATATTAAATGCTGTTGAATGTTTTGTTTGCACTTTATCAGAACTACCTCTTATCTACTGAATAGCAAGATGTTAAACTTGTTTAAAGAAAACTTATCAAAAAGGTGTCACATAATTGTATGTTTAATGTTATGTTACATTTTCACTGTTTACAATGGCAGGGCTTGCCATCTTATCTTTTTGGCTTGTTGTTTCTGATTGCACTTTAACCCCAAGGGAGAAATCCAGATCAAACCCCAAAAGGGAAAATCAAAACAAAACAAAAACTTGTTTTGAACAATTTCTTTGTCATCTGCAGATTGATTTTAAGTAAGGGGGGAAAAATAGATTTAAATCGTAAATCGGATTTTTTATGAAAAAATCAGGGATTTTTTTTTTGGCCCATATCACCCAGCCCTAACCTCTAGCACAGTGGCTTGAGACAGTACATGCCAATGAGATCCTGAGTCAGCTTGATGAGCTAAAGGGTGTCCTATCATCAACATATGGTAGCATCTTGAATAAACGTATATAAAAAGAGACAAATGCATGTTAACTTCAAATGATGTTCAGTGTTTATACCTAATTGTAATCTGTATTAACCCTTTCACGCGTGAGTTTGAAATATTCTAGCTGAGCCCCCAGCCTGAGTTTTTTTAGGCGACCGTTATTTTAGAATGTATAGCCTTATTGTTTCCATGGCGACGCGTCATGCTTGTGTGACAGGATGAGTTTTATTCTGGTTTGTTGATTCATTAACCTGTTAACATGCACCAGGACGCCAGCGCACTGAAAGCTCTTTGTTTGCACATGTCATTGTTTTTAAATCGATAAAATGAAACTGGACAAAATTAATCTTGACAAACTATATATCATTTTGAAGGTCTAAGCCTCAAGCATCAAGGACAGATCGCTGTTTTTCGATGGAAAGCTAATAAGGAATGTATTTGCTAAATTTGTGTAAGCAGTACACATCAAAACATGTATAAAAAACTCGCAGTACATACCAGATTCATCCTGATAATGAGACACAAACGTATCCACTGCTGTAAATCCTGGATTAGTTTGAGAGATAAGGGTCCACGGAACAACATCCCAAAGAGCACTTTTAATCCAAAAAAACAATAACGTTGTAATTTGGATCGTTATTCGTTTGTTTACGTCTCATCTCTTCAGGGAGAGTTATTGTTTGTGTCCGTTATGGAACAAATTACGCTCAAAAACAGCGTCTTGGTGGTAAAAAAACAGCATGATTTTGTAGCAGGCAATGTCCCAAACAGAATGAGATCATCCAAAAAAAAAAAAAGTCAAAGATACACGGAAAATTGTTTATTTGAATTCTGGCGCTCCCTCGTGACGGCGCGTGACGCACGCTGTGACGCACCTGTCATCTAGCTGTTGTTTCATAACCCTGTATCTACGGCTGTTTCTTACACTGGTTTCATCTACGGCTGTTCATATGGCTGTTTCGTATACTGTCCGATCCTACGGTTTCATTGCCCTGTGCATGCAGCTGACTGTGTGGCCATCACGGTGCTGGACCGCTGCTCCCCCGAGTGTGAATGTTCGACGAGCTGTGATACTGAAGCTTAACAGAAGGGAAGAGTGTATTTGTTTTTGTTTGGGGTGTCACTTGCTTTAATCATTTTTATGCACGGATTTGCTGTGTGGTTTGTCCCTTCTGATTAAGGTTAGATTTAGGTTTTCAGGGAGAGTTATTGTTTGTGTCCGTTATGGAACAAATTACGCTCAAAAACAGAGTCTTGGTGGTAAAAAAACAGCATGATTTTGTAGCAGGCAATGTCCCAAACAGAATGAGATCATCCAAAAAAAAAAAAAGTCAAAGATACACGGAAAATTGTTTATTTGAATTCTGGCGCTCCCTCATGACGGCGAGTGACGCTGTGACGCACCTGTCATCTGATGGGGGCGTAACTTAGCGATCGGCTTTTTGGACAAATAATCCTTTTTTTTTTTTTCTTCAACAGTTTTCATATATGTTTGCGTGTTTTGTGGGGAATGTGTCTGTATCTGTATGATTACCATCTGTATGGCTGATAATCAGCATGTAATTGCTGACTGTTCACAGATATCAGTGTGAATGCAGTCTATATAAAAGGCCATTATAATGTGATTATTGACTATATGGGCCATCTGTATGATTACCATCTGTATGAATGATCGTCAGCCTGTGATTACTGATATACAGGAGCATCTGTATGTCAGGAAATCAGAGTATGTACTTAAGTTTTTTTTTTATTATTATTGTTTTTTTTTCATCACTCAAAAATTATTCTTATTGTATTTTTCTAGTGCTCAAATAAATCACTTATACGATGTCTAAGATTCTGTCTACTGTTTTATAATTGAAAAACTGCAGTGGCATGTATAATGACTAAATAGTTTGTAGTAGAACCCTTCAATAATTTGGTAAATATTTTTCCTCAAACAGGGGGGGGGGACTAGTAAAATGGCTGCAGGAATCTAATTTTTCATGGTATCTTCTTGATGTGATTCCCAATATGGGGGGTGCTGGTTAACAGGTTAATCTGTTTCCATTTTAATGTTTGCGTATATTTTAAATGGGAAGACACGCCCACTGGCGTTGAGCGGCGTCTTGTCATTGATCACACCTGGTGGCTCAATCATTGAGGTGCGTTCTAGTGGAGGCCCAGTGGCTTTATAAGAAGCCAGTCTAAGTGTGGCATGGTGATTCTGCTTTGATGTATTCCTGTTTTGTGGGCCGTAAAGGTCCATGGGTTTATATGTTTATAGGGGTTTAAATGGGACTAGAAAAATGGCTGCAGGAATCCAATTTTTCATGGTATCTTCTTGATGTGATTCCCAATATGGGGGGGCGTTGGTTAACAGGTTAATCTGTTTACATTTTAATGTTTGCGTATATTTTAAATGGGAAGACATGCCCACTGGCGTTGAGTGGCGTCTTGTCATTGATCACACCTGGCGGCTCAATCATTGAGGTGCGTTCTAGTGGAGGCCCAGTGGCTTTATAAGAAGCCAGTCTAAGTGTGGCATGGTGATTCTGCTCTGATGTATTCCTGTTTTGTGGGCCGTAAAGGTCCAGGGGTTTATATGTTCTGTCGCGTTCCCCTGGTAAGTTGCCTGATTGGCTGCTCCTTACAGTTGCAGTTTTACGTTTTAAATGTGTTTGTTACTAGGGATATGTGTGTATGAAGTGATGAGCGCAGTGTTGGAAACTTTTTCCTAGTCGAAGCAGAGACCAGGAGACATTGGGATATCTTTCAAGCAGGAGTTACTCTTTATTGAGAACTCGCTGTGCGTCGCTGCAGTCATCCAAGTCTGACTATTGCTCAGCACAGTAGAGTTTATACCTTTCAAGGGGGAGAGGATACATAGAGGTGGAGACAATCTAAACAAAGCATGCAAATGCAGTACAGGAATCAGCCCATTACCAGAATTTCCCCAGCCCTGACCTCATCAGCATAACAGTGTCATTCAAATGCATAGGTGCTAATCCGATCAGCCTGACAGTATTGCCCATACCTTCTCATTATCATAGAGACAAAGGCACCTTTAACTTAGGACCCTGCACAATGGTCAGGAAGTGCATAAAGACAAAAGGTTAATGTCTCAGACACCTGGGCTACCTGAATTGATCTTCTTAGAATGTCATCATATTTACCTCAAAATGTAAAACACAATGTTTCAGTTTATATACTATTACATTGGAACCTAGATTTATCATTTTATAAATTTGTAATCCAACAGCAGGTAGCGTAAAGCTCACTGTTGTCAAAGAATGAGGTAAGAAACTTTTAATTGTGGGTTTCCTTTCTTTTGAAGGGGGGGAGGGATCGTTTAAAGTGGATGTCTATTTGTGTTTTTATATTTGTATTTTAGGTGTGGCCTGAGAGCGCTAGCTGTTGTTTCATAACCCTGTATCTATGGCTGTTTCTTACACTGGTTTCATCTACGGCTGTTCATACGGCTGTTTCGTATACTGTCAGATCCTACGGTTTCATTGCCCTGTGCATGCAGCTGACTGTGTGGCCATCACGGTGCTGGACCGCTGCTCCCCCGAGTGTGAATGTTCGACGAGCTGTGATACTGAAGCTTAACAGAAGGGAAGAGTGTATTTGTTTTTTTTGGGTGTGTCACTTGCTTTAATAATTTTTATGCACGGATTTGCTGTGTGGTTTGTCCCTTCTGATTAAGGTTAGATTTATTACGGTCTCTTTGTAATTGTGGGTATTTAATTGGTAAACTGTTGATGAGACCATTCTTTAGAATGTTTTAAAATCAATGATTTTTGTGCAAAATAATTTTATTTTGGCAAGTCACGTCTCTTGCTCTTTTAGTAGAATCGAACCTGTGTGTCCTTGAGTAGCACCTGAGGGTGCGTGATATTTCCCTGGGTGCAAGTCCTAGACTGGCGTAGTTGTCTCTCCAATATTACAGTTTCTGTTGTGCGACGCCACGTTGCTACACTTGTCATGTGACACACCGCAGCCACAAAAGTCGTTGACTTGATTGAACAGAAACTTTTTGAACTGAACTGGACGATGCCATCACTGAATTCAATAATGAAATGCCTTTAACTGAAAATTGAGTGTTTAATCTTGTCATTTTACATTATTGACACTATTTTCCCATTTTGATATTGTGCAGTTGCTTTCACAATTTGTATTGTTAAAAGCGCTATATAAATAAAGGTGACTTGACTTGACAATAGCGCTGTATGACACATGGATCGCTTTTATTTCGTTTTTCCTTTTTTGATGATTAATATTCACAAACATACTCACCATATTATTAAATATCTGATATTCTGAAATATGAGCAAGTAAATGTATTTGGTTGTTTAAATACTTTTATAATGACCGAGTCAGTTGATCTATACCAGGTGATGGGCGCTGCCATGTTTGTTCGTGCTGAATCCCAGCTGTGGGATTAACAACAGGTAATTCATCCTCCTCCCGAAACACGTTAAAGTTAAGTCTCTGGTTAAACTTGGAGAAGAGAAGAGCAGAGTAAACTTTAAAGTCATCTACACAATCTGTATGATATCAATAAAACATGTTGTCAGATTATATTTGTAAGGATCATTATTGCTGCTTCCATATCGGCGTGTATTTTACAAACTATAAATGTATGGTTTTGTTAGTACTTGTGTATTTAAATGTCTGAAACCTAAAATGAGCATTATATGGTTGAAAACACTGAATATTTGTGATAATATGAGAAGCGCTCCGCTTGTGCGATCTGGCTCTGCGCCAGCCAACGCGAAAGCAGATTTGAATTCAGCAGTTGATGACGTGACTCACTGAATGTTCTAATCACACCGGTGTGATCGTAATTCACGATACCAATCTTTCATTTAGGACAGCTGAAATAAACCTGCCTAAACTAAATGATCATTTCAGTCTTAATGAGTCTACTCCACCACGCTACTGTTATTAGCATGAAGCCCTTCTGATTGGGTTTCGTGATATTCATAAACAGAGCACAGGTTTAATTCTGTCACGTGGTTTTGGGTTATGTTTACATTTTCATGTATTTTATTTTATTTTGTATTTCTCATTGTGATGCTTGTTTTTCATGTGCTTCCCTTAATTAAATGTTTATTATTTTAGTGCATGTCTCGTGTTTTAACAGGTTTTATGTTGTTCTTAGATGATCTACTTGTGCTAATGTGAGCTAATATTTAATGTTTGTTTTAAAAGTTATCAATTTATGTGTTTTATGTAACAAATGAAAATTACAGAATATATTTTGAGACTCAGTGGGCCTCATTTACGAAACGAACGTACGACCGAAATTTGGGCGTACGATCGTTTCTACGCAAAACTTGGAATTTATCAATATGGACGTGAGCGGTGGCTACGATCAAATCTCACGTCAGGTCTGAGCTTGTGTATGCAAGTTTTTGAGTTAGCATAGAGAATTTCGGAGAATTGTATAATGACAGCATTTTGTTCATTTAGATAATTTTCCTAAACCGACAAACAAAGCTTTTTTTTTTTCTTTAGCTTTATACGCAAATAGCAGCATAAACAACAGACCGTGAGGAATCACACATCGTCGTATCACGCACCTGCAGCGCTTCTGTGAATGGAGAAGAACAGAAATTATAAAATGAATAAAATAAATAGGGCTACACGAAATATATTTCTCTTAATTAACAGATTAACAAAAGAAAAAAAAAAACAGTGCGACAAGTATAGGCCACTTTCGTTTTTGTGACACTCTTAATGCATTTTATTTGTTTTCTATAACTTTATTTTTTATTTATTTAACTGATCGGTGATCACGCAGGTGCCTCACACACGCACACACACAACATTTCAGTGTTACTAACTTGACATTTCAGCCAGTAATCAAACGAAAATGCAGTCAACCAAACATAAATGTTACACTGTACAATTTACAAGGTCTACTGTAAAATCAGCGTGCAGACCTGAAACAAACATTTATTGCGCATGTGACAGGTGATATTTTACGTGGATATTGGAACTCAAGTGAAGTACAAAGCCTTGTTTACATCATAGATAATAGTTTAGCAACTAAATGTTACATGGCAAAAATGGAAACATTTGGATGTCGAATGAGAGAGGCTCGTGAGCCCAATGCCGTTTAGTTTCGCTTTAATTAATTCATTTTAGCTTGACGTTGTATTCTGTTTATAATGAATGCCCCTATAGCCTAATTTGTGTTTTACTTCATAGTTTAATATAAAATTTTATAGCTACTAATTTTTTCATTCTTGTTTTGTAATACCGTTAAATTTAAATGGTTTGTTGTGGATTAAGGAGAACTAAATAATCTATATAGTGTTTATAATGTTTATAATTTTTTTGTTATATTTACTGGTATTTAATATACATATAAATCAATGCCATTGTTTGCAATTATAAAGTTAAAGGGTGTTTTTGGAGTAAGATCAATTTCTCTTTCATGAGATTACTTCCTCTTTTTGGCCGGGTTATGTTTCTCCGTGTCGTAAACTCTAGGGGCGAGGCTTCTAAACCAGGGTGTTTTTAGGGGCGTAATATTCAAATGACGATTGTTTTCAGCCGCCACATTTATCAACGTACGATCTTTCGTACGATGGGATTGGCGTCATACGAATGTTTCATAAATCACACGTGAGCTCTGTCGTAAGTTGATTTGTGCGCACAGATCTGCGCTCGTTTCTACGTTAGATTGATAAATGAGGCCCATTGTAATTATATCATCAGTTTTTCAGTAACTGAAGAATGTGAAAGAGTTTGAGGTAAAAGCACTTAAAGACACAATAATTAACATGATAATTAATAATTAGCTGACATTTGATGCCATGACATGATTAGATTCAGATCAATATCATTTATTAAGTCCACTTATATAATCACCATATTTATAATAAAACCACCATGTTTAAAAATATCATTAAGTTAATAAAAGATCATATTTATTGTAACTACAATAAAGTCACATAGGTTTTTGAATTTTCCGCCTTTTGACAGTATGTTTTTTTTTACACGGTGGGGGAAGCGAGGTTCTTTAGCACAAGTGAATTGCACATGTCTGTCTCACTGGACGTTATCTGCACTGATTAAATGTCAAGTCTCGTCTAAAGCAACTCGGGGTAATCTAAATTGTATTATTATGTTGGCTTTGTACAGTATATGAACACAATCATTTTATCAGCATATTTTTGCACTTTATAAATTTGCTCCAACTACGTACATTGAGCCGTCGATATAACAGATGAAATTCACTTAAATTTTAACTTCCTCAAAGTTAAAACACATGTGTTTGATAGCTGGATTGTGCTCTTCCATAGTGTAAAATGTATACTTGCAAACTTTGTGAACACACATGCAGTACTTTGCCTGCATTTGTGAGACATATGCGCATTCACATTCATGTCATGAATGTCAGGTTCAATTGTGCATTGCCTGATTGTAATAAGAGTTTTAAAAAGTTTTCAGCTTTCAAAACTCACTGTTATTGACATAAAGAGGGGAAATCTAAGCTCAAATCTATGCAATTTACCTCATTTGAATTAACATGTCATGTTTACTCGTGTCAAGTCAGGTGTGAAAATCTGAGTAGATTTTATCAGCATCTTAAAACTCACATAAGAGAGGGAAGAAGCATTTCATGTCCATTTCAGCAATGTGACAAGTCTTTTTCAGTTGTGTCCACTTTTACAGCACATGTATCTAGAAAACACTCTGATTGTTCACAGGTAAACCTGATTGATTCAGTTGCACTTCCTCATGGCATGCATGAGTGCTCTGAACAGCATCATGAAATGTCACAGGACTTTCTTTGCAGTGATACTGATGGTGTGGAACAAGACACCTTTGGTGAAAGTGTGGATGAAGATCAGTTTTTGAGACATCTTGCTCTATTTTCTCAAAATGCAATCAAAATGTCTGATTCCATCCTCCACTGTTCAAATAATTGTTTATCACCTTCAGAAAATTCATGAAATGAGTCACTCGCACCTACTTTTTAAATTGAGAGAAAAATTGAGTGCATTGGAGGTTGCAGAAGCAGACATAAATGCTATTTTTGAAATTTTGCAAAGTGAAAATCTCTTTCAGACTTGTAATTCACAAAAACTTAAAACTGATCAAAAAAGAAAGACATTTTTTAAGAATACCTTCAACTATGTAGCACCAGTTCCATTTTGTCTTGGGACAAATGAGGCAGGCAAAGAGTGTTTTTCTCAATATGTTTCGATTAAAGAAACAATTGGTTCTCTATTACAGATTGACACAGTTACAGAACTTTGCAAACAAGTGTTTTCTGGTGTCCGTCCTCACGATGTTCTTCACAATGTATGGGATGGAAGCAACTTAAAAGGTAATGAGCTGCTCAATACAGACGCCTCATCCTTTAGTATAATCCTTTATCAGGATGCTTTGGAAGTAGCCAACCCACTGGGATCTGGCAGGAAAAAACAAATTACTCTGTGTATATGCAACTTTTGCAGATATTCCTCCACATCATAGATCACGCATTGACCGGATGCAGCTTGTTTTGCATTGCAGGGAGCAGGACTTCAAGTATTTTGGCCAGGATAAAGTGTTTAGCCCTCTCATCAAATACCTTAAAGACATCGAGGTAAGTGGCATTACTTTGCCTAATGGAAAAGTGTACAGGGGAACGCTATCTGCAATTTGTGGGGATAATCTGGGCTCCCATGGCATTGGTGGATTTGTGGAAAATTTCACAAAAAGTGTGAATTTTTACAGATACTGCAATATAGATAGGGAAACGTTTAAAAAAGATCCCTTATTCAAAGTAAGTAAACGCACTGTACAGTCGTATAAGGATCTCGTTCAAAGTCAGACAAGTGATGCTACATCCAATGCCACTGGAGGTGTCAAATTTGACTCTGTGTTTAATGGACTTTTAATGGAGTTAAATCGACGAATAAATCATTTAACATACTTGGGTAATGATGCAAACAACAAACCCAGTAATGTTGTTCCAGGGAGTGAGAAACTTTCTGGCCATGCAGTTCAAAACTGGTATTTTCTTAGGATGTTGCCAGGATTGATTGGAGACAAGATTGTAAACCCATCTGAAAATGAGACATGGCAGCTGGTTTTGCAACTACGAGAAATAGTAGAACTTGTATGTGCACAGGCTGTGTCCACTGGTCAGATAGCTTGCTTGCAGGTTCTAATTGATGAGTATTTGCATACTCGATGGCAGTCTTTTCCCAATCATCCACTCAAACCAAAACACCATTACATCAGTCACTATCCTGACCTGATTTTTCACTTTGGCCCTCTAATTCATTTGTGGACAATGCGATTTGAAAGCAAACACTCCTATTTCAAACAGTATGCTCGCAAATCACATTTTACATTTATGCATTTAGCAGACGCTTTTATCCAAAGCGACTTACATTGCATTCAAGTTACAGTTTTACATTTTTTATCAACTCTTGCTTTCCCTGGGAATCGAACCCATGATCTTGGCGTTGCTAGCACCATGCTCTACGATTTGAGCTACAGGAAAGCTTCACATAACTTTAAGAATCTATGTCGAACACTTGCTGAGAAGCATCAGCTTCTTCAGGCATATCTGTGTGCTGGCAGATACTTCCCACAAGACATTGAAGTAGAGAAAAGTACAGAGTTTTACTCTGGTGATTACAGTGAAGACATCAGACGCTCAGTTTCAAATATGAACTTTGAGCCTATGAACACTGAGGTAGCCAGTCATGTTACCGTGAGAGGCACAAAATACAAAAAGAACATGTTTGTATTGATCAGTGACTCTGATGAGGGGCTTGTAGTTGGAAAGATTAAGCTAATTATCATTCAGCATGTGTCTTTATATTTTGTTACTCAGGAATATCAGGCTGCTCGCCTTCCAAACATGGGTGTTTACAGAATTACACCAGCAGAAAGAACATGCTGTGTAGATCTAAGGAGTGTGTTGGATTACTACCCATTGCATGAGTACACTGTTTGTGGCATGCCTGTACTAATTCTGCACCACTCTTTTCTCTTTTCTGTAGACCAATGTCTAGCTGGTTTGAGGAGGTTGAACGTATAATTCTTCAGGCATTGCCCAGCCTGTCTTCTGACATTCTGCAACAGATCGTTTCCAGTCTTCAAAGCTCAGGACTCCAATGCAAAGAAGACCTCAAATATGTTCAGCAAAAAGACCTTAAGGATATTTTACCTGTAATTCAAATCAGAAAGTTTCTTCAAATGTTTAAATCAGGTATGATGACATTTTAATCTTAATATAATCTAAATAAGTATCTGTTTTAGAGTACAACATTTTTTCCAACAAAACATATCAACTAAATTATTGTCCATACTTCGAGGCCTTAATCTTTTAATGGAATTTGTCTTGTATACATTTCTTGTTGTACTTTCAGCATATTTTGAAGCCAATCACAAATATAACCGATATATATAATATATCATTCGTTTAATCTCTTTACTACTCTTTACTACTTTTTCTCTATGCTGTGATATTTTAAATACTTTCAGAAACAGAGATGGTCACTCTGAATTTAAAAGTACTACCAGATACATCAGCGTGTTCTTCACCTTCTCCGTCAACCGCAACACACAACCTGTCTTGCCTTGCATCTCACTCAGAGATTTCCGGGCCAAGCCTGACCTCTACACAAATGGCCAGCATTTCCAAGATGTGGGCTGAAACGTTTCAAGTCCCTTGGGACAACATGCCTCCTGAAATCCAATTGGCAATCTCTACAGGAAAAAGACCGAAACCTGCAGAAAGGTGCCAACTGGTTAGAGTTTTGGTTGACGAGATGCGCAAGTTTGAACTTTGCCCAACACGTGCCCAGTGTCTTACAAAGAGTACCCTAACACTTTTGGAGACAAATTTCCAAATGGCTCATTAATAGGAGGTGGATATACGTCACTCCTAATTCAAGTGAAGACTCGAGTTGAAAATTTGAACCGTGAGAGCAGCTTTGTCTGTCATAGAGCAAAGCCAAACTCAGGATGCAAAAGAGGACCGACGGACACCTATGGCTGTGTGAGATTTGAACCACAGCTTCCACCTGAAGAGACAGTACAATAAGAGACAATAGAGTCCAAACGTCAAAGACTACAGGACATTTACAGCCATGAGGGAACTGGAGGTGTAGAGAGAGCAGAAGTAAAAACTCTCATGGAGACTACATTCTGTCTTTTACGTCAGCAATTAAATTCCATGCCAGCACCTTCAGTTGAAGACATTAGGAGCCAGTGGCCATACCTCTTCCACCAGAAGTCTATCTGTGCACACTTCAAGTTGCTCACTGACATTGATGTTCTGAATGCTTTCGAGATGTCCACGATTGAATGTGGAAAGGCTATTATTGAGTACTTCAAGAACAAATCAAAGAATGAAAAGGTGAAGGATGTCCTGTCCCAGTCTGAAAACAGAGATGGCACTCCTGCATGTCAAGCTTCTAATGTCCCATTTTCAGGAACATGAAGATGGACTGGTGTTGCATGCAGATCTGAGTATTTAGTTTACTTCTTTCTACTTTGCTAAATGATATTATGTATTCTGACTTGTGTATTGTGTGTCCTCCACAGGTTGCTGCATCTGCAGCTGATGTTGAGAAGAAACTTAATCTACCTGCAAGTCCTCGTCTCATTTTGCTGGGTTAGTGTCTTATTAGGATGTTAAAGGATTAGTTTACTTTAAAATGAAAATTAGCCCAAGCTTTACTCACCCTCAAGCCATCCTAGGTGTATCTGACTTTTGTCTTTCTGATGAACACAATGGGAGATATTTTAATAAATATCCTCACGCATCCAAGCTTTATAATGGCAGTGAACAGGGGTCACAAGTAGAGGTCTTCACGGGTCCAAAAATTTGTGATACCCGAACCCGAAGAGACCCGTAAATATGCTGCACGGAACCGACCCGGACCCGTATTTTATTTGAAAGTGGGACCCGAACCCGTGCAGACCCGAGAAATGCCTTAAATGTACTACCCGGACCCGACCATTATTGGATCCGAACCCGGCTGGGAAGAAACAGACCCGACTGCACCCGTTCCGATCGGCACATATTGCACAGCAAATGCTAAGTCAATAAACAAGTTGCGGGAAAAAAACAACGTTTTGCCTTATAGCCTACTGTTAGTAGCCCTCTCCCTGACTGCGATGCATACAATCCTCTTTGCCAATACATTTCCATCCATTTTAGGCTGTTCCTCTCTCTTGCCGTCTGAAAGAGCCTTCTTAATCCACTTATTATTCCAGCTTTAAAGTCTACTTGCTGTCACGGAGATGGATGACTAATGCAACTTCGCAGTTTTTTTTTCATCTCGAGTCAGCTTCGACTGTTACGTTTACCCTTTTGATGCTGACTGACACTGATCTCTGGCGGGTGCGGTGTTCTCCGATCGACTCGGGTATTACACACAAAGTTAAAAAGACCCGGGTCCTCCGTGAAGACCTCTAGTTACCAGTATGAAGCTGAAGAAAGTGCTTCCATCCACATCCATCCATCATAAACCTGTACTCCAATAAAGTGGTAAATTGTTTTTTGCACAAACAAAGCACTCACGTGGCTTCATAAAATTGAGTTTATGCCACTGGAGTCACATGGAGTACTTTAATGATATCTTTTTCCTATCTTTCTGGACTTTGGAGTGGTAGTTGTGTTGGATTTCTATGGAGAGACAGAAACCTCTGACTTCATCAAAAATATCTTAATTAGTGTTCAGAAAATGAATGAAGGTCTTACGGATGTGGAACGACACGAGGATGAATAATAAATTATAGAATTTTCATTTGAGTGAACTAACCCCCCCATTTTTATCTTTTAGACTACACCTGCATCACTTTGAAGATTCTGGAATGTTTTTGGTCTGTTCCTGTTCCAGTTACTTGCCAGGTTTTGACACTTACACTAAAATCACCTTCAAAAGTTTTCATATTCAAAACTATTTCTTAAAGGCTGTTTTTAGGGGAATGTACACCCCAAGCACGTTCTTGGCCTGTTCCTGTACCAAATCCAGGTTTTGACTTCTATTGACTTTTATTAAACTAAAATCAAAGGTTTTCACACTGTTTACTATTTCTTAAAGGCTGTTTTTATGGAAACACAAAAAGACTGATTATTCTATTGGTTCAGTTATGATTTGCTTTTTTGTATAAGTATTCAGATTATTTGTCACTAAAATGTCAATAAAAGTTGTGCTGTAAATTGTACCCTCTTGATCCGTTTTTTTTTTCTTGAGAAAATATTATACATTAAATTAGGGCTGTGCAATTAATCGAATTCGATTCTCATGCGCATCTCATCAGTAAAGCCGGTTCCGTGATTGGCACTAAATCTCCATCACCTGTTTTCAAATTGAGCGGCAGTTAATACACAGAGCCGTAGTTCACTAACAAGTTAGGCAATTTCGCGTTCATAATCGAATTCGATTCATCTGCGATTATGGACGCGAGATGCAGAGAAGTTCCGTGAGAGCAGCAGCAAGAAAATGAGCTCCTGATTGTTTTATCTTTAATGTTGTTTTAAGATAAGACAGACATTCAGTTTTGATGAATTGAAGAGTAGAAAGACTTCCTACAATCTATATTACTTGAAAGAAGATTTTAAATTAACCAAGAAAAATAGGAAGAGGACAGCTAGCTGAGAGTGGCCCAAAAGGTCATACAACTGCCTCAAAAGAAAAGAAAGAGAAGAAAGAAAACTCTGAGTACAGTGAGTACAGATATACTGAGGTCTGCAGTCAACTACCTTTATTTTGGGGAAAGATTTGAACCAAAAAACAGTTTTTTTTGGACAAATTAAACTACAGTATAAGGGCTAACTATAGTGGATATCTGCATATTCAAAAAACAACAACAACAAACTGCCAGCAACTGTCAGAATATTTGAACAATGACAGAATCAATCCCCATAACTTACCCATACGAAGCTACAAATGAGATTTTAAAGAAAAAACATAAAGAAAAGCTCCTCAAGGACAGACCAGAAACACTGTACTCGGATTTATATAAGAACGGAGAGGTCAGCAACATCATATTTTATACAGAAGACCCAGAAGCCTGGCACTCAGCGATTAGACAGCATTACCCCACAGTAATCAGAAAGGGCATCAGTAACGGATGGAAACTGCAGGTCAAAGAAGAGGACGATTCAGAATCAGATGTCATGATAACAGCAAACCTATACAAAAATGGGACTGTAATGATTCAGGGCAATCTGAAAAAATTTGAAAAGGACTTCCTCCAAATTAAAAGAAAAGCTCAGCTGAACAAGACCAGCCCTAATACACTAAAACAGCCAGAAAACACCTCCATCTCCACCCATCAAGCTACAAATGAGCAATCCAGGGATGACAGTGATGAGATCTCCCTTCTACACAGCATCATCAGTGACATGAAAGAGAAGTTCAGAGAGATGGAGCTGGAACTGGTGCAGCTGAGAGAAGAAGTGCATGGAGCAGACTGATCCAACAGAGAAAGAAGAGGATTACAGGAAAGAAATATCAATGCTAAAGGAAGAAATTCAGGAACTGAAAAATCAGAAAGAGGAGTACAACAAACAACTGTCTATAATGAGAGAAGAATTGAGAGAGCTAACAGAAGACAGAAGGAAAACAAGTGAAAATGGAAAACAACTGCCAGCTCTGAAGGAGCAACTGACAGAGACGATAGAAGAACGGCAAAGTTTAGAACAGACTCCTCCTCCAACAACCACAGCCATCAACCCTGGCAGCGCTCCTCCACCTGACTCCTATAGTCAAACACAGCCCCAGATCACACTCCTGATGGACTCGAATGGCAAATTTGTTGATGAAAAGAAACTGTTCCCGAGAAGAAACGTCACGAAAATATGGTGCCCAAACACACAGAAGGCCCTGGAGCACTTGTGTGAAGAGCAGCTGGGTTCCCCCAGCCATATTATCATCCACACCGGCACCAACGACCTGAGAGCCCAACAAGAGAGAGTAGCTACAGCTCTCGTTAATGTAGCAGAGAAAGCATCCTCCAACTTCCCCAACTCCAGAATCATCCTCTCCACGCTGCTGTTGCGCTCTGATTTCCACCCAGACACCATCAGGCATATAAACGCAAGAGTGTCTAGAGACTTTGCCCTAAAGCCCAATGTTTACCTGGCTCAACACCCCACCCTGAATCTCAACAGCCTTTACGACCATGTCCATCTCCACAGAAGGGCAGTTCCCATCTTTGCCAAGACCCTAAAGGACATCGCACTGAGCCGCAGCTCCAGCGCACCGCAGCGACCCCATGGTCACCCCATAGAGCCACTACAGAGACACCCTTCAAATCACCGCCCCTGCACCGGAGGAACCCCACGGCAGGCTCTATGCATCACCCTGGAACACACCACATCAGCAGGCCTGCAGCTCCTTCACCCCATCATTCACATGAACATCAGCAGGAGCAGCACCCAGGCAGCCAGAGCTACGCTGAAGCAGCCAGCAGATCACTGATAAACCCCAGCACCAGCACAGTCGACAGCCAGCCGAGTCCATCTCAATCCAGAGACCTCAGAAACATCCAGCACATGCTGACTCTGCTGTGCTCTCACCTAATGGGTTAGTGACTTAGTGGAGAAAGAAAGAAAGAAAAAAAAAAAAAAAAAAAAAAAAAAAGGATGAGAAATGTATGTGTGTACATATGTATCTATACATGTGTATTTAAATGTAGCCCATATGTGTGTGTGGTATTTATTTTTTTATTTTTATTTTTTTGTGTGTTTTTATTTATATATTTATTCTTAAAAGAACCTCTTATAGATCTCATATTATTTTAATAATAATCTATATATGGATGTATTCTCAGATATGTATCATAATATTTAAAATATTCTACTTGATGTCAATTCAGCATACTGATGTTTGTCTTGTTTTTGAAATAACAAAGGTGATTAATGGGCTCATATTCCTTAAAAATCTCATGTTGGAATATTCAAGGACTTAGGTCCTCCATTTTTGGTGTTAAGAGCCAACATTCAGATTTCAAAAGAGAAATTCAGAATTCTGACATTATAATACTACAAGAAACATGGAATGTAAGAGATTTGTCCACTGGCTGCCCAATTGGGTTTAGAGAAATCAATTTACCATCAACCAAACTGAGAGGGGTGACACAGGGCAGAGACTCAGGGGGAATGCTGATATGGTACAGAACAGAACTCATAGACTCAATCAAATCTATAAAAATCAGAAAATCGTACATTTGGCTAAAAATCCAAAAGGATATTGTGTCCACAGACCGTCACATATTCTTGTGTGCCACATACTTACCCCCGGCTGAATCTCCCTATTACAATGAAGAAACCTTTTCTGTCCTGCAAGACGAGATCTGCCATTTCCAGACAAAAGAATGTTTTAATATGTGGTGACTTAAATGCCAGTACTGGAAATGAACCCGACTTTGTCAACACACAAGGAGACAAATATATTACAAACACCTGCCACTCTCTGCCCTCATATCACCTCAGAAAAAATTATGACAAATTCACAAACAAAAGTGGGAAAAGCCTACTACAGCTCTGTCAGTCACTGGGCCTGTATATAGTGAACGGTCGCATACGAGGAGACTCTTTTGGTTGTTATACCTTTAATTCTTTTCTTGGTAACAGTACTGTAGATTATTTCATCACAGACATTGATCAAGTGCATCTCAGAGCATTCACAGTCAGTCCTCAAACACCTCTGTCAGACCACTGTAATATTACACTCTATCTAAGACCAACTCAAAACAATGAGATATGCAGACAGCCCTCTCATTTACTAAGGCTACATAAATCCTACAAATGGACAAAAAACAGCAAAGAAAACTATCAAAGTGCAATAGAAAGTCAAACTATCAAATTATTATTGGACAAATTTATAATTAACACATATCCACAAAATAAAGTAGGCATAAATCTGGCACTAAAGGACATTGCAGATATATTCCACCAATCAGCATCCATGTGCAATTTGAAAAAATCATCAAAAAGAAAACCAAAAAACACCAATGAAAAGTGGTTTGACGATGAGTGTAAAAGAATTAGAACGACAGTACGAAATCTTTCAAATAAAAAACACAGAGATCCTGACAACCAAGAACTCTGCCTTCAATATCATGAAGCTCTTAAAGTGTACAAACAAACTCTAAAAGCAAAAAAGGAAGAGCATACAGAACAATTATTTCAAACAATGGAGGAATCAATAAATACCAATAACTTTTGGAAAAATTGGAACACTCTCTATAGACCACAGAAGGAAGAATTGGCTATTCAAAATGAAAACACATGGAGGACACACTTTGAAAATCTGTATAAAACAATTGAAACAAATCCTGCTCGAAATGAAATAAAAACCAAATTAGAAATCCTGAAAGAAAAAATTAAAGACAATCAGAATCCCCTGGATTTCCCGATCACAGTAAATGAGCTAACGGACAGACTACATGCACTGAAACCCAACAAGGCATGTGGCATTGATGGAATATTAAATGAAATGATCAAATACACAAATGACAAATTCAAAACTGCAATAACCAAATTGTTCAATATTGTTTTGAGTGTAGGATATTTCCCAGACACCTGGAATCAAGGCCTAATTACACCCATCTTTAAACAAGGAGACAAGTTTGAGCCAAACAATTACAGAGGCATGTGTGTCAATAGCAACCTGGGGGAAATATTCTGTTCGATTATTAACATACGATTACAAAACTTTCTCAAAACCCACAAAATCTTGGAGAAAAGTCTAATTGGATTTCTGCCCAAACACAGAACATCTGACCACATTTATACCCTCTACACTATCATTGATAAGCACGTGCACCAAAACAAAACCAAAATCTTTGCTTGCTTTATTGACTTTGAAAAAGCTTTTGATTCAATCTGGCATGAAGGACTCTAAAACTACTGGAAAACGGGATCGGAGGGAAAACTTTCGATTTAATCAGTACCATGTATAAAAACAATACATGTGCTGTAAAAATAGGGAACAAAAACAGATTTTTTCTCTCAACGACGAGGAGTTAGACAAGGTTGTCCATTAAGCCCCACTCTGTTTAACATTTATATAAATGAATGAATTAGCCAAAGAATTAAACAATTCGACTCCCCCGGCCCAAACCTAACTGAATCAGAAATCAAATGTCTCCTCTTTGCAGATGAACTAGTCATTCTGTCAAAAACAAAAGAGGGACTACAACAGCTCCTTGACATCATAGAGACATTCAGTCAAACATGGGCTCTTAAAATGAATCTAACAAAAACAAAAATAATGATTTTTTCAAAAGAGACCCAGGTGTAAGGAAAACAAATACATTTTCAGAGCAGGAAACCAGGTCCTCCAACACACCCATGAATACACCTATCTGGGACTAAAAATCAGCTCAACGGGAAACTTCAATCTGGCTGTGAATGCACTGAAAGCAAAGGCACTGAGAGTCTTCTACATGATCAAAAATACAATTCAGTACGAAATTCCAATTCAAACCTGGCTAAAAATCCTAAAAGCAATAATCGAACCAATTGCACTATATGGCAGTGAGATATGGGGACCTCTAAAAACCCACGATTTCTCTAAATGGGAAAAAGAAGAAATTGAAATTATGCACACCCAAATTTGTAAAAA
>JAPDDO010000087.1:0-42500 GCA_027422415.1 Schizothorax lantsangensis | reverse complement strand
AAACATCTTCTTACAATATTGCATTGATGCTTATAAACATAAAACCGATCCAACCTAGCCAGAGAGATAACACGGTCGCGAACATGAGTCCAGGTGTACTGTCTTTGTGTCCCATTAAACTGCCTCCAAATGTCACATAACTCATGTGTCTTAACAAGTTGAGTTAAACGATTACGAGAGGGCAAATGGGGCTCAAAATGATTCCTATCCAAATTTGACACTGTACAGTTAAAATCACCACCCAAAAATAAGTATTCTTCCACACAACATTTTTGCATAACAGAACAAAGTACATTTAAAAACACCATTCTTTCCACAGCTGAAGTAGGGACGTACACACAAATAAAGACAAAAGTAAATTTTTCAAAAGTAGCTCTTACTTTTAAAAGTCTGCCTTTAACAACTTCTTCAATCTGATAAGTGTGTGGAATAAAACTTTTGGTGAAAAGAATGGCAACCCCTCCACTTAGTGAGGTGTTGTGACTCAAAACTGAGACTCCATCCCACTCCGCTGCCCAATCAGCAGCATTTCTTAAATCACTGTGGGTTTCCTGCAACATGGCAACATCAATTTTTTTTTGTTTAACCACCTCAAACACTTCAGCTCTTTTTTCCATTACCCTTAAACCATTTACATTAATTGTTGCAATATTCACCTCACACATGTTAGAAGAAAAGAAAAAAAACAAACATAGCAAAACTGCACACACACCCTTTCATGGTCATAATATTAAGCTTTTTCACTGTCTTAATTTGTATCACCAGACGAGAGTGTTCTCACTATCTTTTTTAATCGATATATCTCTTTGTTTGTAAACAAACTTTCTGACATGAAAAGCCTAGTTTTGTCAACAAACTGTTTCGCGTCGGGAAAAAACTCGGTTACACGCACCCCTCTTTTATTTTTAGTGGCCCTTAGAAAGAGTTTAATGTCATCAACTTCATAATTGCGGGTAGAAAAGTCACTCTGAGACAAACTAACGCTCGAATCAGAGGACTCACCACCGCTTTCCATTCCATCGTCACAATAGACATCCTCCACATCTGCTTTCTTTGCTTATTAGTTTGAAAATCACCAGCTTTTTTCCTCTTTGTTGGAACTTTAAATTGGCTCTGTTCTGCCTCCATTTCAATGCCATCCCAACGCGAATCGGACTGCAAAACATTAACCGCACCGTCACTACTTTGCATGTCCGTCTGCACAATGGATTTAGAAATCGGAATATCAACATTTGCTGAATTATTTTTTCCAACCACGGTCTCGGGATTAGTTACTGGAGCTGTCACACACTCAGTCGCGGACAGACTCACGTCAGCTCTCTCTTTCATTTTACCTGACTCTGTCCCAGACGGAGCAGCGTTTGATTGTCCGGCTCCAGCCGACTCACCAACCCTACCTCCACTAGCATCAGCCACTGACCTGTTTTCATTTGTTTTACTAGGACATGTGCGAATTAAATGACCCACCTCCCCGCAATTGAAACATTTCATTTTTTCCGTCGTGGCGTAGATAATATAATCACAATCATCAACTTTAAGATGCAGTGACAAGTCGAGTTCTTCATCCTCCTTTAAAATCATGAAAAGAAAGCGTCTAAACGAAACCACATGCTTCAAAAGAGGGGACTTACAGCTAACTGGTATCATCTTGATAGGTGACACCAGTTTACCATATCGGGACATAATTCTCACCAAAGTTTCATCACTTACGAAAGGCGGGACGTTGGACAACAACACTTTCTTAGATGGCATAGAAAGCGGGAGTACAGGAGTAAAAAGGTTATCAACAACTATACCAGTCTCAACCAACTCATTTGCTTTCTCAACCGAACTAAGAAATACAACTGTGGCACTGTTCATCCTGGAGGCCGACATGATGTGTTCATGTCCCACGACCTCACCTGCAGCCAGACAACAGTCCTCCACACTCACCGCGGACGCCACTTTCACACCATGGCGCCGCGTGAGATTACTCAACCCCTGTGACCGTAGGGCCGTCATGCTGCCCGCACAGTGAGCAGTAGCACGCGGCCCGACAAGTCAAACAGGTATCAAACACTTAAAAGAGAAAAGCCCAAGCAACCCGAAGCAAGAAAAAGAAAAAAAGAACAGGGTTCACTCACACAGCCCTCGCACCACTCTGTCCACTCACGCTCAACACCAGCACCGGAAGTGAGAGAGAGAGAGAGAGAGAGAGAGAGCGTGTGTGTGTGTGTGTGTGTGTGTGAGAGAGAGAGAGAGAGAGAGAGAGAGAGTGTGTGTGTGTGAGAGAGAGAGAGAGAGTGTGTGTGTGTGAGAGAGAGAGAGAGTTTGTGTGTGTGTGTGTGTGAGAGAGAGAGTGTGTGTGTGTGTGTGTGAGAGAGAGAGAGTGAGTGCGTGTGTGTGTGAGAGAGAGAGAGGAGGATTTAGCTCACCTTTATTATTACAATTGACAAGCTATTATTACAAAAGATTTACAAAATCACACACATTTTTTTAATTAAATGAAAAATTACTTTCTTCCCCCCCTTTTTTCTTAAAACCTCGAAACCAATTCATTATCATGCAATGTACATAATACTTCATTTATTCCCCATAATTCTCTAAACTTTGGTAGAGATTCCACCAACTTGTAGTATGCATACTCTACCCTAATTCGAGAAGCTACCAAACCTAAAAACATAGGCACAACGCTTATTGACCTTTGCCCCAACAGTCTGTTTTTCCTTGTCTTCCAAATAGCCAATTTTGCAGTGCCAGATAAAAAAATTATTAAAACCATCACATTTTTCTTTTGAAATGAATACTTTGGCCCGAAAATGAATAATTGAAAAGAAAAAACTTCACCCAAAGACAAAAAACAATTACTTAAAAAATCAAAAAGATTGACCAATCGTGAACACTGCACAAAGAGATGAAAAATTGACTCCGTCTCAAAACAAAAGGGGCAACCCACCCCAACACTAGGATTGAGGTGTACCACTGGTGTTTTCAGAGTCAGTAAACGGCTTTCATCTTCTACCCAGTCTTCCACAGCCGGGCTTACATTGATTAATGGAAAAAGATGACCATACCCCTCAACCCACTCATTTAGGGCGTCTGGGTCTTTCAAAAAAACTTGATAATCTGTGCTCAAGTCCTTAAAAATTTCTGCAATGCACTGTTGTAAAAACCGGATTGATTTCACACCACTTCTTTGGCTCAAGTCTTGCAACTCACTTCTCAGGATATGTCCCAGCTTGTTGCACCCAGCCGCTAACAGTCGTGCTCGCACATTTTCCGATGACAACAGTCTTGAAGATAAGAAGGAGTTGAAAAACAATGGTTCCTCAAACAACCAATGACCAACAGGTATATTAGGTGGTCTTAATACGATAAAAACCTTCCAGGCCTCCAGCACAGATCTATAAAAGGGGGTGAGATCCACCATTTCTTTCTCTTGCAATTGCATTAAAAACAAATGTTTGTCAAAGCCCATTCCACCTGCCCTCCTCAAAAGAGCTGTTGCAGTGTCCATCCAGGCAGAGTTTTTATTAAACAAGAGTCTTTGGGCTGTCTGCAGCCGAAAGGTTCAAGGTTCAAGGTTCTTGTTTATTTGTCACATACACAATCATACAGGGTATAATCAGTAGTGAAATGTAGGTCAGGACAGGTCCGCTCAATGGACAGTGCAAGAAAATAAAAATAAAAGATGATACATAACACAGGAGCATATATTTAAATATAGGTAGGAATAAGATAAAAAAATAAAAAATAAGTAAAAACAATAAAATAAAATGAGTAAAATGTGCAATGAACTAAAATGTGCAATACAGTCTACTGTGGATTTAATAAATATTAATATAACCAGGGATGTGCAAGAGGAATGGGATGTGCAAGGAATGTGCAAACAGGTTGTACCAGGTATGTACACAGCAGCAATGCGGAAGATGGAGAAAGATGGGTGTTACAGTTAATTAAATGAGTCCTGTAGATGTTAGGAGACTGAGTTCAGGAGCCTGATGGCCTGTGGATAGAAGCTCCTCCTCAGTCTCTCAGTTTTTGCCATCACGCTTCTGAAGCGCTTGCCAGATGGCAGTGAGATGAAAAGATGGTTACCGGGGTGATTTGAGTCCTTGATTATTTTTGCAGCTCTGCTTTTGCAGCGTTTGAGGTAGATGTCCTGCAGAGAGGGGAGGGCAGACCCAGAGATGCGCTCAGCTAAGCGCACGACTCTCTGCAGAGCTTTGCAGTCCTGTTTTGTGGCGTTACTGTACCACACTGAGATGCACTGAGTCAATACACTCTCTATGGCCCCTGAATAGAAAGTTTTCAGGATTGCTGGTGAGACCCTGAATTTCCTCAGCTGTCGCAGATGGTACAGTCTTTGCCTGGCTTTCTTGACCTGTGTTTGAATGTGTGCAGTCCAAGTCAGGTCCTCGGAGATGTTTACACCGAGGTACTTGAAGCTGCTCACCCTTTCCACAGGGGTCCCGCTGATCATAAGAGGAGTGTAGGGCCGCTGCTGTCTCTTCCTGAAGTCTACAATCAGCTCTTTAGTTTTGCTCACGTTCAGAGAGAGACAGTTGTCCTGGCACCCTGATGTTAGTCTCTCTACCTCACCCAAGTATGCGGTCTCATCATTGTTGGAAATGAGGCCCAGAACCACAGTATCGTCAGCAAATTTAACAATAGAAGTGGAGCTGTGAGAGGACACACAGTCGTGTGTGTAGAGAGAGTAGAGCAGGGGGCTCAGAACGCAGCCCTGCGGGGCTCCTACGTTCAGGGTGATGGAGTTGGAGGTGAACTGGCCCATTTTCACCACTTGTGGTCTGCCGGTGAGGAAGTCTTGGATCCAGTCACAGAGTGTAGTGTTTAGGCCGAGGTCTGAGAGTTTGACAGCTAGCTTGGAGGGGACTATAGTATTGAAAGCTGAGCTATAGTCAATGAATAGAAGTCTGACATAGTTGCCATTTTTGCTGTCAATATGAGTGAGGGAGGAGTGCAGTACCTGAGAGATGGCATCATCAGTAGAGCTATTTGGGCGATAGGCAAACTGAAGAGGGTCCAAGGTAGCAGGGATGGAGGAGCATATGTGTTTCTTTAAAAGTCTCTCAAAAACCTTCATGACTGTTGATGTGAGGGCAACTGGACGATAGTCATTCAGACAAGAGGGTTTACTGTTCTTAGGTACAGGGATGATGACAGATTTCTTAAATGAGGTGGGAATCACAGAGGTAGCAAGGGACTCATTAAAGATAGGAAGTAAACAAACCAGCAAGCTGATCGGCGCACGATCTCAGAGTGCGGCCGGTAATCCCATCAGGTCCGGCGGCTTTCCTGATGTTTACTCTCCTTAATTCTCTCCGAACCTCGTCCTCCGACACGGTGATAACATGATCAACATCGCTGCTCTGTCTGCTGCTTCCTGACGTGCTGATCGGCACAGTCGCGCCGCCGCTGCGTTCGAAGCGGGTGTTTAGCTCTTCGGCCAGCGATGGGTCTGCACTCACCTCGGCGGAGGGGTTATTTCCAGAGGAACAGATGGTCTTCAGTCCCTGCCACATGCGTCAGGAGTCATTGAGTTGAAAATGTGACTCAATTCTCTCTCTGTATCGGAGTTTAGCAGCTCTAACTGCCCGTCGGAGAGCATAACATGATGCTTTGTAATCGCTCATGTTTCCTGACAAAAGACCGGCGTTGTATGCGGCAGTGCGTTGGTTAACCGCAGCACGGATTGTTCTGTCCACCCACGGTTTCTGATTAGAGAATGTCAGTGGCTTGGTCGGTTAGCATGTAAACAAAGCTTAATGCTACATCCGTGAACTCGCTGATGTCAGCTGAACTCGCCCGGAACATGTCCCAGTCGACGTCATCAAGAGACGCCTGTAGCATAGCTTCAGAGTGGGAGGACCAGCGAGTCACTTCCCTCACCCCCGGGGATTCCTGAACGATCCTTTGTTTATATTCCGGTGTGAGGAAAATGGCCGCGTGGTCCGATTTACCAAAAGCCGGCAGGGAACGAGCTTTATAGGCATTATTGAACTGAGTGTAGCAGTGATCCAGTGTATTCAAATCAAATCAAATCACTTTTATTGTCACATCACCACAGCACAAGTGCCTTGGTGAGTGAAATTCTTGAGAGCGTGCTCCAAACAGTGCAAAAAAACAAAACAGTTTACATATAGACAGTACATATTTACAGACTGTACAGAAGACAATGTGCAAAATACACATACACATACTCAATACACACAGTGTACTATAAAGACAGTCTTGGTTATCAATACACTATGTACACATTTTACATTATGTACACATCTAAACATTGTGATATGTTAAGGGCAACAGATTATAGATTTACAACAGATTAGTTGTGCAGTAGATAGTTGTGCAAAGGTGCAACAGATTATACATATGCAATGTCGTGGATGTGCATTGTATGGTATCCAGTGATAGCAGATAGGTTGTATTATTGCAGTGTGTGCGTGTAGTCCAGTGAACGGCGGTAAAGTGCAGTGCGTGGCATGTTGTGTGAGTGGGAGTGTGATGTAGGGTGAATTAGTTCTGTCTGTTCATTTGCCTGATAGCCTGAGGGAAAAAGCTGTCCCTCAGTCGGCTAGTGCGGGATCGGATGCTGCGGAGACGTCTCCCTGAGGGCAGCAGAGAGAGCAGTCTGTGGGATGGATGGCTGGAGTCCTTGATGATCCTCCTGGCTTTCCTTATACACCGCCTGGTGTAGATGTCCTGGAGGGAGGGAAGCTCACCTCCAACGATGTGGCGGGCAGTTCGCACAACTCTTTGCAGAGCTTTGCGGTTGCCAGCGGTGCTGTTTCCAAACCAGGCGGTGATGCAGCCGGTCAGGATGCTCTCCACAGTGCAGGTGTAGAAGGATCTGAGGATGCTGGGGCTCATTCCAAACTTTCTCAGCCGTCTCAGGAAGAAGAGGCGCTGATGTGCCTTCTTCAGCACTGCGTCTGTGTGAGCAGACCATGTGAGATCCTCGGTGATGTGAACGCCGAGGAACTTAAAGCTGTTTACCCTCTCCACAGGTGTCTTGTCGATGGAGATGGGTGTGTGTTCTCTGCTCTGTCTCCTGAAATCCACCACCAGCTCCTTGGTCTTGTCGATGTTGAGTGAGAGGTGGTTCTCCTGGCACCATTTAGTCAGGGTACTCACCTCCTCTCTGTAGGCCGTCTCATCGTTGTCGGTGATCAGGCCTATCACCGTTGTGTCATCGGCAAATTTGACGATGACGTTGGAGCTGTGTGTAGCTGTACAGTCGTGTGTGTACAGGGAGTACAGGAGTGGGCTGAGAACGCAGCCCTGCGGGGCGCCAGTGTTGAGGATCAGGGGAGATGAAGTGTTGTTGCCCATTCTGACCACCTGACTTCTGCCTGTCAGGAAGTCCAGGATCCAGCTGCACAGAGATCTGTTCAGTCCCAGAGTCTGGAGCTTCGCAACCAGTGTGGCAGGCACTATGGTGTTAAATGCTGAACTATAATCCACGAACAGCATCCTCACATAGGTGTTCTTATTTTCCAGGTGGGAGAGAGCAGTGTGCAGGGTGAAGGCAATAGCGTCGTCTGTGGAACGGTTTCTGCGGTATGCAAATTGTAGTGGGTCCAGTGAGGCAGGCAGCACAGAGCAGATGTGGTCTCTGATGAGCTTCTCAAAACACTTGCTGAAGATGGGTGTCAGAGAGCAACGGGCCTCCAGTCGTTCAAGCATGTGATTTTATTTTTCTTTGGTATGGGCACAATGGTGGATTTTTTGAAGCATGAGGGAACCACAGACAGAGAGAGGGACAGATTGAAGATGTCTGTAAAAACCCCGGCTAGTTGGTAAGCGCATGCTTTGAGCACAAGGCCTGGGATGCCATCCGGGCCCACAGCTTTGCGGATGTTCAACCGTTTGAAGGATCGAGTTTCATCCGCGACAGAAAGGGATAGTGGACTCACCTCTTCTGCAGCAGCTGTGGGAGCGCACTCTGTGTGGGCGGTGTTATGAGCCTCGAAACGAGCATAAAAGGTATTCAGCTCATCCGGTAGAGAGGCGGCAATGTTCACAGTGGCTGGTTTATTCCCTTTAAAACCTGTGATGTTGTTGATGCCCTGCCACATGCTTCTTGGGTTGTTGTTGTTGAATTGTTCTTCAACTTTGTTTTATATTGTGTTTTTGGCTGCTTTGATGGATCTCCTGAGATCGTAACTGGCTTGTTTCCGATCGTCAGTTTCCGGATTTAAAGGCAGATGTCCGCGCTGACAAGGCTGATCGAACATCGCTGTTAATCCACGGTTTTTGGTTGGGGTAGATGCGTATTATTTTGGTCGGAATTACATCCTCTATACACGTCCGTATGAAACACGTTACAGAATCTGAGTACTCCTCTATGTCACCATCAGATGCTGCCCGGAACATGTCCCAGTCCACGTGATCAAAACAGTCCTGAAGTATAGCGTCCGATGGTCCGACCAGCATTGAACTGTCCTGAGGGCGGGTGCTTCTCGTTTCAGTTTCTGCCTGTAAGCAGGCAGAAGCAAAACGGAGGAGTGATCAGATTTGCCGAAAGGTGGGCGGGGGAGGGATTTGTAAGCGTCCCGGAAGGGGGAGTAGCAATGGTCCAGTACACGATCACCACGCGTGTTGATGGTGATGTGTTGAAAGTATTTTGGAGCTATTGTTCTGAAGTTGGCTTTATTAAAGTCCCCCGTAATAACAAACGCTGCATCTGGGTACGCGGTTTCCTGCTCGCTTATATTCCCGTACAGTTCCCTGAGTGCCTGGTCTGTGTTGGCTTGAGGGGGAATGTATACAGCCGTGATTATGATCGCTGTAAATTCCCTCGGTAGCCAGAATGGTCTACACAGAAGCATATGAAATTCCAGATCAGGGGAGCAGAAGGATTTAATAGAGTGTAGATTCCTTTCATCACACCACGAGTTGTTGATGTAGAAACAAACGCCCCCACCTTTGCTTTTCCCGGTGAGCTCTTTCGTTCTGTCCGAGCGGTGTACGGAGAACCCTGTAAAGCTCGATGGCTGAGTCTGGAACCATTGCAGACATCCAGGTTTCTGTGAGGCAAATAACGCAGCATTCCTTGTTTCTCGTTGGTATGAGATGCGCGCACGCAGTTCACAGAGTTTGTTATCCAGTGACTGAACGTTAGCCAGCAAAATGGTTGGGAGAGGAGGTCGAAAGGCACGGCGTCTCAGTCTGACGAGAACGCCAGCTCTCTTCCCTCTTTTCCAGCTACGTTTCTTTCGTCGAGTCGTGCGTTCCAGACAAAGGGCTCTGATGCGGTGTCTGTAAACAATCCACCGGCGTTCAGGAACTCAAAGTCCGGTTTGCGTTGCGCGACGTAAGAACCGATGTTTAAAAGCGTGTCTCTATCGTAGACAGTTTATACTAACAACATCTAACACGTAAAACAACAAAAAAACAAACAAAACATACGAAAACCTGCAGAGTTTTCTCGGAGCTCGCAACACGGCTGCCATCCTCGGCGCCATCTTGTCTCTTCGGTCCTCTAGTTGGACAGGATACATGCTGATGGAAGCTCGGCATGACCTTCCTGAGGTTGGCTTTGTTAAAGTCCCCTGCGATGATAGAGGCAGCGTCAGGGTGTTTGTTGATGTAGCCACTTAGCTCCTCGTGGAGTTTGGACAAAGCCAAGCTCGTGTCTGCCTGAGGTGGAATGTAGACGGCAGTAGCGATGACCGTGGAGAACTCGCGGGGTAAATAGAATGGGCGGCAGATAATGGAGAGATGTTCAAATGAGGCGAGCAGGAACACGACAGAATGGAGATATTCCTGGGGTCGCACCATTTCTTGTTAATCATGAAACACACTCCACCACCCTTGATTTTTCCGGCCTCGGCTGTTCTGTCCAACCGTAAAACAGAAAAGTTATCAGACGGTGTTACAGCGGTGTCCGGGACCGAGGGAGTGAGCCATGTTTCAGACAAACAAAGGATGTTACAGTCCCTAATGTCCCGTTGGAAACTAATCCTGGCTCTAAGATCGTCCATCTTATTTTCCAAGGATTGGACATTAGCGAGCAGAATACTGGGGAGAGGGGGGCTGTGAGCGTTTTTTCTCAGTCTGTCACGAATTCCAGCGCGTCGCCCGCGGTGTTTTTTTCGCCTCCTGGGATTATTCGGGTGGCCTTTGTTAACCTCGGGCGTTCCGAGAATCTCCGCTGGCCACGCTGGATCCGTGGATAAAGTGTCCAGAAGCAGGTTAGTGCAGCGGTGTCCAAACAAACCTGCACCTGGGATTATCAGAGATGGATAAAACTTTTTTCTCCATCCCACAGTCTTAAGCCTAAATCCGTTAACTGATCGTGTCTTTTTATTTAATATTTGTATTAGGGCTGGTAATTTATCCCGTTAATTAGATTAATTACGGTGAAAAATAAAATTATTAACCGCCCCGCCCCAGACCTACGTGGGTCATCTGACATTTCATTCAGTTGATTGATGACAAATATGATGCAGGGCAACAACTCATTGCGTGAGCCAAGAGAACGTATATAATGCCCCAAATATTAAAGATATGGGGGAAAAATGCCCGTTTGAGTTTTTGTCTCATATTTACATCATATAGTTAGCAATATCACATGAGCAATATGCTAAGTGCAATATCACAGGAGTGCAAATGTGATACTGATCTAATGCAACAGTTCAGTACGTAGGACATTAATATTGTGTTATTTTAGACACAATGTTGTTTGTTTTGCTCAATTTTGCCAACGAAAATATAAAGACAAAGCAGAACTGTTCATCTCCGAGCAACACACAGCTTCTTAATGCACGTTTTGAACGAATTGGGTGAATCATTTGGCGCGTTGAACCATTGGCCATAGGCGCGTTGGATTTGAAGCGGATCATCATCAGATCGATCGCTGTATAACATCAAAGTACCACGAGAGTGGTTCAAAAGCATGCAGAGTCGTCTGCTTTCTACAGCTCTTGCAGTACTTTGATGTCATACTTTGATCGGTCTGATGGTGATGGTCCACTTCAAGTCGAACAAGCTTAATGATTCAATGAACCATTCATAAAGAACCATTTACTTCACTCCTGAATGAATCAGCCATTTGAACGAGTCAAATTAATGAATAAATGACTCAATGACTTAATCACTAAGACATTTACCACCACCTACTGGCAGTTTTAGTTTATTATTTAGAGTATCATTTCATTAAAGAAATAATTTCATATTTTCATAGTAATAATAATAAAATGAATCAAATAAATTATTAAAGGTGTAGTTCACCCCAAAAATGACAATTGTGTCATTTAAAAAAAAAAAAATTCTTGCTGAAGCTACTTTTTGTAATGTCTGCTTTACACAACAATGACTTGAAATTATCTTTTGGGATTAATTTGCAATTAATTAGATTAATTAATCGCCACATCATGTAATTAATTAGATTTTTTTATCAGCCCTAATTTGTACATTATTATATATATTTATTTTACATGCTTATTTCCCTTTCAATTCGTGTAGAGCTTTACCTAATTAATGTTCTGTATAATTATGCTAGTATTATTAATATGCTACCATATTTTACAAATACTGTAAGCACCTGACAATTATGCCAATGTTTTGACTTTATGATTGCATTTACAGCCATATGTGATAATGAGCGTGTTGTGTTTTCATTTACAAATGAAACTACGCAAATTATTAATTCCTCAACGAAACACTCTATTTATAATAGTCTATTAATTAGCTGAAATAAAATAAATATATGTTAAATTCAACCTTTAACTGCACTTCCAGTAAAAATTCCCGTAAGTCATAGCATAATCAAAGCTTTATTAGCATGTCGGCATTTACAGTAATAATATACAGGGTATACAAATATTATGGAAAAATACGATCAGTTAATGGACTTCGGATTGATAAAAATGTTTTCTTGTAGGCCTATTTTATTTTATTTACTTTATGTAATTTATTCATGATAAACTTCATTCGAATGCTGTCTACATCATATAATTATATGAATATAAAAAATATATACATGCATGTGTGTGTATTTATATATACATAATAAATATACACAGTACACACATATATATATTCTATAAACAAAAAACTTTTATTTTGGATGCGATTAATCGTTTGACAGCACTAATTTTTATATGAAATAAATAAAAAAATTCAGTGTGGTACAATTTTTTTTCAATGCACTTCAGTCTCTATAACTTTTTATCTTTTTGAGCATTATCAACTCTGGGATGATGGATAGTAAAGCGTAAAGTTTCTATTCACATTCAGGGGCCCTTCTGAAATATTGGAGCCCCCTCCAGCACTGAGGGTGGAAAAACCAGTTCCTCAGCCACACAACATTTATCTGAGACTGAGGACAAGGAAGAGCCATTTTCTTCCACATCTCTCCCTCCTCCCCAGCAGGATTCATCAGGTGTGTTTGTACATAATCTATATTAAGTTATTTGATAATTAATATAAACTTTGCAAAAGGGAAACATAAATAAATTAACTGATCCAGTTTCCATAAGTAATACTGATTAATTTTTGGACGAATTTAATTTATTTTCTTTTTTTTACTGGGTATGTGTGATGTTCCACCGCTATAAATGCTGAATAACATGTGTAAGCTAATGCCATATGCTCTCCATAAGAAATACCTGTAGCACCATCCTCTCCAAATCCTGCTGCTGAGGATGAACCATTATCAGACCTGCCAACCTTGGAAATTTTTTTTGAGTACCACTTGTGTGATGGCAACAATGGTGGGGTGGGGGGCATATATCATATGTAGTGTTAGGATAACGTTATTTATGTTAAATATTTCCCAAAGGTCTGCACTCAGTCACATACTACAGCTGCACGATTCTGGATAAATAGAGAATTACATTTTTTTTTTGTCTCAAACAGAGATCACGATTCTCCCACAAAACAAAATAATGTGTGACAAAAATATTATTGCTGCAGTCTATTTAAAAGTGTTTAATTTGAACAAATTATTAAACATTTCAATTAATGTATATTTATAATATATTTAGTTAATATTAAAATTATGAAAAAGTGGTTTGAATGAATGATTTAATGTCTCACTCATAAATACTTCACTTGTTTCTTTACTGGATGAATCAGCGTTTTTGAACGAATCTCTTGATTCAATCACAAATATTTTTTTTAAGTCACTTGTCGCCACCTAGCGGCGAAACAATGCAATCGACACAAACGTTATTTGAAGCGCCAGTTAACTTTCAAAAGGTCTATTTTGATCGCTACCATAAACATCAGTGTTTATATCAGAACTATTAACTTTGATCCCAGTATTTCTGTGATAATATGAATGACTGTAATACAGAAATAATACTGTGTAGTTGAAAAGACTGTTTGTGAAGCTGTTACCCAAACATGGTAACTGTCTGCTCTGTCAGCAGCTGCGCGAACGCAGATATGAATGTTCAGGTAAGACTTTTGTAAAGGTTTATTAGACACAGACGAAGTTCTAGTGCAAATATATCAGTATTTATCCAAGTACGCGCACTTTTTTGGACTAAAAGCCCTAATATTAGGACGCTGTTCAGTGAGTGCAGCTATATGAACAAATAAACCGCAGCAGATCTGGCTGAATATGAATGTGTGCTTTTATTCTATTCACAGTTCATCTAAAATATCAATGCGATCACGTCGACTCCAGAGGATTAAATAACTCAACTCAATATTTTAACTTTCCACATCCACCCCAACCCGTTTACATTAGTTGTAAGTACCGTGTGTACTGTCCTCTTTTAAGAAATCAGACGGCGGGAGTAAAAAGGTACGAGACCGAGCGGGATTTTGTTTTGCTGTCTATTTGCAGTCTCTTTTTAATGATAGGTCTACGCATTTGTCAATCATCCCACTTGCTAGATGGGGAATGAACCCAGCGCTCTGATTGGTCGAAGTCCTCTTTCATTGCTGTTGCTTGATTTAAGTAGGCTACTGTGCGTGCACAAAGGTGTCACCAGGTTTTTGCGTAGTTTAAAGTGACAAATCGTACCTGCGTACTTTGAGGTCAAAATGCGTACAGGTTGGCAGGTCTGCATTATCCACAAACCCTTCAGTTCTGACAGACAGAATTCAGACACAGCTAATTTACAGAGGATCAAATGAAGTACCACCTAACTTTGTTTTCCCAAGGAATGAGAGTGATGGAAGAAGTTGCCACCAAAGACCTTGAAAAAAAATCCCTAGAACTTTGTTGGTGTATTCAGAAAGAATACATTCTGCTGCAAACTCTTTTGAAAGAAGAACATACATTTAACAAACTCTAGCCATTAGGATTCTGGCACTAAGGGGACTCACAGAAAAACTGTATTCTCCATCAAATAAAAAATTCCTCGAAGAGGTTGAACTGATGGCACAGTTTGATCTAGTCCTGAAAAGAGCACCTTAACCATGCCCAAAAAGGCACCTCTAGTTGATTGCAATATCAGCCACACTGAACAGCTGTCAGTTGTGATCAGAATTGTGTCACTACTTTATCATCCTACACAAACCATACACCTTGTTCTCAGCCCCCACGCAGTACTGGGCCATCCTGAAAAAAAAACAAAAAAAACATGTGGACATCTCCTTGAAGATGTGGACGTTTCAGCACCTGTACAGTGGTGCGGTGTGACATATTGAGCACCAGATCCAACATGTGAGTAAACTAATGCAGTCTCCCAGTATGCATGTGGATGCTGCAGTCATTCTTCTCATATTTCTGAGAGCTCCCTTTCATGAATAAACATCAGCAGCTCAAACAGAGTCATGGTCCTCGATGGCAAGTCAGGCAAGTTCTTTAGTTCCTGTGCAAGCTCTTTGCCATCCAAGTCTGAGTGTCCTTTATAGTGCAGTGCCTCACATTGTTCTGTCAGCTCCTCGTGTGAGAGTCTTTTAAAGGGATGAGGTCCACAAAGCTGCACTTTTCATGCAGTCATGCCCAGAAGAAGCTGGAGGTCACATTTTTCAGTGTCGATGCTGTTGATGTTGACCTCAGCCCTTCAGGAAAGATTGTACACATTGGAAAAAGTGGGACAGAAGTTTGGAGTCCTGTCAATATCCAAATTTGTGGACTGCACTCAGAATTTGTCTGACTCTCCGTGGCAGAGTCTGTGAAGTGAGCTGAAGTGCAGTCATCTCTGCAGGGCTCTCAAACTCTGCTCCTGGAGATACAACACTCAAAACTCAGCGTCTCGTGTGGAGCTGATGAATGAATTAATTTCTCATGTACAAACTGTGATGAGGTTGTGGGTCAGTTTGGAGGACACATGAAAATGTTTGTTTTAGTAAACTTCACCAAACTCACACTAAAAAAAATCAAAGAGTCATGTAAAACCCAGTAAACCTTGAGATTATTATTTGTGTCATTAGAATAAAATATTTGGATATAATAATAAAAGTAACTAAATTGAACATCAATCTCTTTTTTGTATAATTTCATTTAACATTTTCATTTCATTGACAGTTTTAATAAACATGGACTTTACTTTCTTTAAAAAAAGGCTTATTTCTGCTATTGCAGGCTTATTTTGTAAATGTAAGCTATTAATTTAAATTGCATACAAGCGCAAACTGGGTGCTTAATGCTAACATCAGGTGATTATGTTCGCCCATCTATGCAAATGTGTCTTTCTGTATAGAGACAAAAGAATGAGGTTAATCACTGTCTGTCAGGTCAGTTTATAGTGATTGTCTCATCTAACACAAAACAACTTCAAGCAAATAGTGTTACTTCATATCTAAATTAATTCTAATTTTATTCAAACTAGGAGTATTTGTCCTCTAAAACCATCAGGAATCAAGTGAGAAGAAGTTTGCCAGTACAACACTCAAAATTGTATACATTATTATATCCATATATTTTATTCTAATGTCACAAATAATAGGCTATTCTTAAGGTTTACTGGCTTTTATATGAATCTTTGATTCTTTTGTAGTGTGGGTCTGGTGAAGTGTACTAAACACAAACATTGTGTATTGTTGCAATCAGTCAGTGTTGTTGGGAATTTTCTTCTAAAATGAGCATTTTTATCAAGCTCCGATGTACAGCTTCAGTTATAATTAACTTTAAAAAATCCACTTAATATTTTTTCATAACCCGTGAATTTGACATTATTTTCATTTTAATCTAATTTAGGTCTGGTATAAATCATTGCACCAAAACCTTAGTTTTTTTTTAGACAAAATCTTACACTCTTTCATTAGCAGTTCTTAACATTTTTATCACATCATTTTATCAGCGCGTGAACAGGACTTTTATTTGAGGTATAGGGAACAAATCATGAGTAAGAACCCTCAGTTACTGGAGAAAAAGGACCATCTGGATGTACGTTAGATTCAGAGTTTACTCTGTATGAGTTGAAAAAAGCGTTGGCAGGGGTTAAACAAACTTCTCCTGGAAGAGATGATATTTGCAATGAGAATTCACTATATATTGTTTTGAGCCTATTTAATAAGGTGTGGGAATCAGGGAAGTTACCAGCTGACTGGAAGCATGGTGTCATAGTGCCAATTGCAAAGCCTGGCAAAGATCATACACAACCTAATAACTATAGGCCCATAGCATTAACATTGAATCTTTGCAAACTGATGGAGCGTATGGTAATGAGCAGATTGGTGCATGTCATTGAGAAGAAAAACCTTTTATCATCTTACCAAAGTGGTTTCCGGAAAGGGCGACACACGATGGACTCTGTGCTCTGCTTGGAAGCTGAAATAAGAAAGGCACAAGTTAACAAGGAAGTGTTAGTAGGAGTATTTTTCGATGTTGAAAAAGCATATGACATGATGTGGAAAGAGGGACTGCTCTTAAATTAGAAAGAATGGATATAAAAGGAAGAATGTATAATTGGATCAAGAGTTTCTTGTTTAAAAAACTATTCAAGTTAGAGTGGGTTCTGCATTTTCTCAGATTTATCCAGTAGAGAATGGAACACCTCAGGGAAGTGTTAGTAGTCCTATTCTGTTCAAGTTAATGATTAATGATATATTTACACAGATAGACATGGGTATAGGAAGGTCCTTGTATGCAGATGACGGAGTGCTGTGGAAAAGGGGGCGCAATGTGGGGCATGTGGAGAAGTGTATGCAGACTGCTGTTAATATAGTAGAGAATTGGGCTAGTGAATGGGGTTTCTAAAACTCAGGTGATATGTTTTACAAAAAGAAAAACAAATCCAGCTATAAATATTAAAATGTATGGAAAACAATTAGAGCAGGTGTCAGTTCATTCATTCATTCATGCATTTAGCAGACGCTTTTATCCAAAGCGACTTACATTGCATTCAAGTTACAGTTTTACATTTTATCAGCTCCTGCTTTCCCTGGGAATCGAACCCATGATCTTGGCGTTGCTAGTGCCATGCTCTACCATTTGAGCTACAGGAAATAATCAGTTATTAGATTTCTGGGAATGTGGATGGATACTAAACTGAATTTTAGAATTCATATCCAGAAAATGGTTGATAAATGCAAAAAAGCAATAAATTTAATGAGGTGTTTGGCAGGAGTTGAATGGGGAGCATGTCGTCAGTCTCTTAAAAGAGTATACAGTGCACTGATAAGAGCAGCTATTGATCATGGTCGTATGGTGTATAGTTCTGCATCTAAATCTCAACTTTTAAAGGTTGAGGCAATTCAATCACAAGCACTTCGAATATGTTGTGGAGCTATAAGATCATCTCCAATCACAGCAGTACAAGTAGAAATGGGTGAAATGCCTCTTGAATTTAGAAGGCTCAAGTTAAAGATGAGATATTGGATTAATATAAAAGTTCACTAAGATAGTCATCCAATTAAGAAAGTTCTGAAGAATTGCTGGGAATATGAGTATAAAAATCTATCAAGCTTTGGATGGACTGCCAATGAGGAGGCCCAAAGTATGGGATTAAGTGACATCAAAATAGCCCCTTCTGTGGCAACTTCAGCAATTCCCCCTTGGCTTTTCCCTATGCCTGTAGTTGACACTCAACTTTACGAAGAAAAACATAACAAGGAAAGAAGTATATTAACACACACAGCAGTGCAGCAATATATTGAGCAAACATATTATAGCACAGTAAAAATATACACAGATGGCTCTAAAGATCCTGAATCTGGATTCACAGCAGCAGCAGTTTATATACCCCAATTCAAAGTAAAAATTTCAAAAAGAATTTCAGATCAGATATCTGTTTTTACTACAGAGATTATAGCAATATTCCTAGCTCTTCAGTGGATAGAAGTACAACCAATAAGATCAGTAATTTGCACAGACTCCCTTTCAGTTTTAAATAGCTTGTTAAGTGGAAATGCAACAGCAAGACAAGATATGATATTTGAAGTGACGCAGAGTTTATTTAGAATAAGTCAATCAGGACTAATAGTAAACTTCATGTGGGTACCATCACACATGGGTGTGGAAGGAAATGAGGAGGCAGACCGTCTGGCTAAAGACGCTTTGAAACATGCACAAATTGACATTAAAGTGTCAATGAGTAAATCAGAAGTAAAAGGGTTAATTGCAAATGAAATAAGAAAGAAATGGCAGAAGGAGTGGGATAGTGGAAGAAAAGGTAGACACTTATATCACATTCAAGAGAAAGTAGGTATAGAAAGAAGAAAGTATGGCAATAGAAAAGATGATGTTTTAATGTCAAGGATGCGTATTGGACATTGTTTGTTAAATCAGTGAATGATCAATCATAGAATGGGGGAACATGAAACTGGAAAGTGTGATAACTGTGGTCATAATCAACAGAACACGTTCTTATAGTGTGTGATGCATATGAAAGAGAAAGATTTCTACTAAATCAAGCGTTAAGATCCTTGTGAATAAATAATTTGTCACCTCAGGTTATGTTAGGAAATGGCCCAAAGCAATCAAGAATATTCCATGAATTAATTATTTTCTTAAAAGAAACAAGATTGATAAATATAATTTAAGAGATTGTAGTTTTATTTAGTTACATTTTTGTTATATTTGTTATTTATTTAAAAATGGATTAATTTTTTTTTTTCATGTCCCCTCCTCCAGAGTTAATTGTATTATTGTTATCCAACTTCCTAAACATTATGCACTCCACACTCCTATCCAGTAGGTGGCGGGAATGCACCATTTTAGTTGGTTTGCCAACCGCCATTAACACGAGAAGAAGAAGGCGGCTTTTTATTTTGGTCTGGCGACGTGACGTCATAAGCCTGCGTCGTGCTACAGCATCAGAGCTGCAGAAAGGTTTGTTTTAAAGCATTTTGTTAATGTGTTAATCCATATATACCGTTCAATCAATTCTATAGATTTACAAGCAATGCAGAAAGAATTATCGAGGGCAACATTGCAATGTTTTATTCTGTTGATTCAGTTATTATATTATTTAATCTAATATCTGCACGTGAGTAACAAAGTGCGTCTCATTTCGCGCCCTGTATCGTGAATCTGTTTAGTGTGAATACAAATTCAGTCACTGCAAAAAGTGATAGAGAAACAGAGCTAACCAATTGATTCACAAAAATGATTCAGTGATTCGACTCTCTTGAATCACCGCGCGTGAGACACAGCTGCTCAAAACAAGTGTGATAAACTTTTACAAACAAGCTTTTTAGATGAAAGTTTGATATATAATATAATTAAAAAGTAAATGAATACCAAATATAAGTTATAACTAAATACAAAATGTCTGTATAATGTGTTATTTTATTCAATTGTAGTGCTACTGCGTTTTGTTTTTAATCAAGTGATTTAATGTCATTAACTCTGACTCCCTTACTAGTGCACTGACCACTGAACTAGTGAGCTGATTGAGATGCACTCAGTATTTAATTTGCATTTTTGTTTTCTCTCATAATGTTGAACAGGACAAAGTGTTCAAACACAGAAAAACTCCTGCTGAAGCGACTGAGATATATGTGACTCACGATTATAAAGATGGAGTTTATTAAAGAAGAGAGTGAAGACTTAAAGATCGAAGAAATATTCAGAGTCAAACATGAAGATACTGAGGAACAAACAGGTGGGTTTTCATTCTCAAAGCTGAACTCACTCATTTGATCCTTATTAAAATGTCCAGCTCTGATGTTTTTGAAGAATGAGTTTCTAAAAACAGTGGCTAGGTCATGTCCACTTGGTCTAGGAGTGCTGTAAAACGAACAGTCAGAGGGGGATATAGCTCACCAAGAGATGAAATTTACGTTCCCATCCTCATAACGTGCTTTTGTATGTAGCCGGTGAAAGGAAGACCGAACGACAGGTATAGTACATCCAACAGCTGAAATGTAGACATGGGCTGTGTCAGAAATCGCATACTTCCCTACTATATAGTATGCGAAAAACGGTATCCGAGGCGATTAATAAAATTATTTATTTTCTCATGTAACACAAGCAATCAAACCAACATTAGGCATTCTAAGTTGGTGCTTTGAAGAAAAACAGACACGCAGCGCAACATGATAATTAACAGAAAAAAAAGATGAGAACGCGCATCCTTTTTGTAAACAATACAAAACTTTGGCCTAGCATCTTGTTCATCCAGGCTTTTGAACAAATATTGTTACGTCCCTTCCTAGTCTAGGGTCAGGAAGGGGGTAACAAGGAAATTTACAAACGCAAACTAAAAAAAACTCTTAATAGGCAACCAGGAACTCCTCTCTCCTTGTCCCAGCACTCTGCAAAAATCACAGATTTTTGTTACACTCAAAAAAAGTCGTTTATTTGACAAGCTCAAAGACAGTACAAAAATGGGAGCAAATAAAGCTTCGGGAGGGGACCAGGCCAAAATAACAAACAAAAGTTCTAACTTAGGGAGAGTACTTTCTAAACTCACAAAACAAAGTAGAAAACAAACAACAGAAGTCTTACCTTACTCCCTTTCTAACCAAAAAACAGGAGAAAACATGGACATTAAAAAAAAAGGCATCCTCCTCCCTACTGCTCCAAAGATGACAATAATAAGGCTTGAGCTTAAATCTTAAGTTGTGAATTACTTGAGTAACAACTCAGCAACGTCTCTTCAAAGTTTCAAAGGTAATTAAGTTGTACACTAACAACCAGAAGGTCAACAGATCAACTATTACCACACATGATACTGTCTGGGACAGAAGAAAACAGTCTCAGGAGGCAGCGAAGGCAAAGAGGCTCATCTTCACAGGGAGTCTCCAGCTTTATCCACAAGCTCTCCCTCCAGCAGCCAAACGGAGATAGCCAGTAGTTGATGACAATTAGGACCAGCTGATCTTCATTAAGCTTTGCATGGAGTAGAGGGAGGAGAGAGAGAGAGCAAAAAAAATAAAACACTGCCACAAATGCAAACTGTATCAGTAGCAATATCAAATTCTGCACAAATATAACAAAATAAAAAGTAATTACATCTTGGGACGTAACAATATGCATAGGCTAAATCACATCATGCACACGCTAATAATTTTTCATAAATAAAGAAAAGAACATATTCAAATATGAGCCTTTACTGTGAAATATGATTGCCTTTATTATTGAATTTCATTTAACCCAGCTATGATTTTTACGCGGCTGTTCACGGAAAAGTGAGCAAGACATGACAGTTACAATATCATGATTATGGTTAAATACACTGACCAAAATTATAAACGTAACACTTTTGTTTTTGCCCCCATTTTTCATGAGCTGAACTCAAAGATCTAAGACCTTTTTCTATGTACACAAAAAGCCTATTTCTCTCAAATATTGTTCACAAATCTGTCTAAATCTGTGTTAGTGAGCACTTCTCCTTTGCCGAGATAATCCATCCACCTCACAGGTGTGGCATATCAAGATGCTGATTAGACAGCATGATTATTGCACAGGTGTGCCTTAGGCTGGCCACAATAAAAGGCATAAAAGGGGGGGGGGTCCAAAAACCAGTCAGTATCTGGTGTGACCACCATTTGCCTCACGCAGTGCAACACATCTCCTTCGCATAGAGTTGATCAGGTTGTCCACTCCTCTTCAATGGCTGTGCGAAGTTGCTGGATATTGGCAGGAACTGGAACACGCTGTCGTATACGCCGATCCAGGGCATCCCAAACATGCTCAATGGGTGACATGTCCGGTGAGTATGCTGGCCATGCAAGAACTGGGATGTTTTCAGCTTCCAGGAATTGTGTACAGATCCTTGCAACATGGGGCCATGCATTATCATGCTGCAACATGAGGTGATGGTCGTGGATGAATGGCACAACAATGGGCCTCAGGATCTCGTCACGGTATCTCTGTGCATTCAACATGCCATCAATAAAATGCACCTGTGTTCGTTGTCCATAACATACGCCTGCCCATACCATAACCCCACCACCACCATGGGCCACTCGATCCACAACGTTGACATCAGCAAACCGCTCACCCACATGACGCCATACACACTGTCTGCCATCTGCCCTGTACAGTGAAAACCGGGATTCATCCGTGAAGAGAACACCTCTCCCAAAGTGCCAGACGCCATCTAATGTGAGCATTTGCCCACTCAAGTCGGTTACGACGACGAACTGCAGTCAGGTCGAGACCCCGATGAGGACGACGAGCATGCAGATGAAAAACTTGCGACATCTGTGGCATTGTGTGTGTGATAAAACTGCACATTTTAGAGTGGCCTTTTATTGTGGCCAGCCTAAGGCACACCTGTGCAATAATCATGCTGTCTAATCAGCATCTTGATATGCCACCCTGTGAGGTGGATGGATTATCTCGGCAAAGGAAAAGTGCTCACTAACACAGATTTAGACTGATTTGTGAACAATATATTTGAGAGAAATTTTGGCCTTTGTGTATAGAACAAGTCTTAGATCTTTGAGTCAGCTCATGAAAAATGGGGGCAAAAACAAAAGTGTTGCGTTTATAATTTTGGTGTGTAAGAAAAGACATCTAATATAAACAAATTAGGCTACATTTATTTTCATATTAAATATTTCAGCACACATTAAATATGACTGCTTCCTTTGGTGTATATTTGTATACTTTTACCATCTAATCCATCTTAGCATGCGTTAATTTTGTGTCGCTAAATGTTTGCCTTACTAATTATGCCTAAGTCTTTCTTTGGCCTTCGCTCTGGAAGTGATCTGTTGATTCTGCTAAACTTACTGAGACTAAACTATATAAAAAATAAATAAAAATGTGTTCACAAAATAAAAACTAAACTAAAACTAATAAAAATATGAATGAAACTAATAAAAGCTAAACTGAATTTTATAGCATAAAATTCAAAAACTATAATAACCTTGGTTGGAACAAAATAAAACCAAAACCAAATGAGACAAAATAAAACTCGAAAAAACAAACAAACTCCAGAGATCAAGAAAACTCAAAACATGTACCGGAGACAAAGATTAAATTCAAAAAGTAATTCGATCAGACAACGCAGAACCAGCCTTCGGACTCGGTGACAGTAAAGATGGCTTTAATCAACACACGATCATTAGCAAACAAGACTTTTATAAGCAATTACTTTTTTGCATCTCATGAATTGGATTTTGTTTTTATGATGGAGACCTGGCTTAATATTGGTGAACTTTACCCCCTTACTGAAACATCTCCCTGTGACTAACTTTTTTAGTTCACCGAGGACTGTGGGCAGGGGTGGAGGAGTAGCCACAATTTTAAGAAGCATTTTAATTGCTGAATCTTATCTGTGGAGTGCTTTGCTAGCTTTGAGGTACAGCTGTGTCGGGTGGATTTGATGTACCCTATTTTTTGTGCACTTATCTACAGACACCCCACCCCCCCGGCTACAATAAGCTCTCTTTTGTATTTTGAGTTTTCTGATTTTTTTTTAACTACAATTGTGCCTAATGTGGACAGACTTTTGATTCTCAGTGATTTTAATATTCTTGTGTGCTGCCTTGATAAGCCGTTAGTCTCATAAATCATTGATTCTTTTAGCCTTTTGCAATCTGTCTTAGGTGCTACACATGAAAAAGGCCACATACTTGACCTGATATTGTCTTATGGACTTCCGTTGCAAATTGTTCAGATTGAGGATTGTTCTTTTTCTGACCACAAGCCAATACTGTTTAACACTTTTTTTTTTTATCTCACCCTGTGAAAATCCCCTCCTGGTTATTACGTTTGCCCTTTTAACGCCGATGTACCTGTACGATTCTCGGAAGCATTTTCTACTCAATTATATGGACATAAGAGTTAATTTCTTATTTTAACTCTACCTGTGTTAATATTTTGGATTCGATTGCTCCCATGAAACTGAAATGCCCCAAAACTAGAAATCAGCCTTGGTTAAATAGTGAATCTAGAGTTTTAAGACAAAAATGTAGGCAATCAGACAGAAAATGGAAACAAGATAAATTGCAAGTGTCCTATGAGATCTTGAGAGACTGTCTGAGGACTTATCAGAAATTTGTTAAGACTGCTAGATCAACATATTTTTCCAAATTGATTAATAGCAATGCTGGTAGGCCAAAAGTTTTATTTAGTACTATTAATAGGGTTTTAAATCCTATTGCTACTACATTTCCAGAGGTGTCTTCTGCAGTTTGCAATGATTGTTTTAGAGTTTTTTTTTTATATGCTAAGATTAAAAATATTCGCTCTAATATCACAAACTCTGGAAATGTCCCTTTTGTTGATCACTGTAATTTAGCTACTTTAACTAGTTTTGAGCCTGTGTCTCTATCTGATCTAATAGATATTATTTGTCATATGAAATGTGCATCTTGTTCATTGGCTCCAGTTCCCTCTTTTATTGTGGAAGTACTGGACACTTTTGGCCCATGGATCCAGTCCATAATTAACAGTAGTCTTATTAGTGGCAGTGTCCCATCATGCTTTAAACATGCAGTGATTCAGCCTGTGCTTAAAAAGGCTACTTTAGATCCTCTGGTCTTAACTAATTATCGTCCTATCTCTAAGCTTCCTTTTCTTTTGAAGGTATTGGAGAAGGTTGTTTTTCATCAACTTTCTTCTTTTTTAAAGCATAATGACATATTAGATAGGTTTCGGTCCGGGTTCAGAGCACAGCACAGAATCTGCTCTTTTGAAAGTGTTAAATGATCTGTTACTGGCTGTTGACTCTGGAAAATGTGTTGTTTTGCTTCTTTTGGACTTAAGTGCAGTCTTCAACACTATTGATCACACTATTTTGCCGAAACGTCTTGAGCAGTATGTCGGCATCAGGGGAACAGCTTTAAACTGGTTTGCGTCCTATCTTGAGGGGAGAACGTTCTCTGTAGAATTGATAACATCACTTCCTCTTCTGCTGTATGTACATGTGGTGTCCCACAAGGATCTGTTTTAGGCCCTCTTCTGTTTTCTCTCTATCTCCTTCCTTTGGCTAATATTTTTCGTAAGCATCAGACTTCGTATCATTGTTACGCAGATGACATACAGTTTTATCTACCTTTTAAGTCTGATGAGAATACATCCCTCCAGCCATTATTTGAATGTTTGGGTGAAGTTAAAAGTTGTATGGCGGATAACTTCCTTCAATTAAATGATTCTAATTAAATAAACTAAGACTGAAGTGTTAGTTTTTGGATGTCCGGATTTTGCAATACCCTCTCAAACACTTTGGCTCCTATAACTAACACTTTAGGTTTTCATGCAAGAAATCTGGGAGTTATTTTTTGACCCGTCACTTAAATTTGACAAACAAATAAATTCAGTTGTCAAATCAGCATTCTTCCAGCTTAGGATGATTGCCAAAATCAAATCTTTTCTTTCATTTAAAGATTTAGAAACTGTTATCCACGCATTTATTTCATCCAGACTCGACTACTGTAATTCATTGTATTTGGGGTTGCTCAATCTTGTTTGTCTGGCCTTCAGTTGGTCCAGAATTCTGTGGCCAGATTTTGAACAAAAACTAGGAAGAGGGAAAGTATCACTCCTGTTTTGGTTGGTTTGCATTGGCTCCCCATTGAATATAGAATCCAATTCAAGATATTACTATTTGTTTATAAGTCCCTCACAGGCTTGGCACCAAACTATTTATCTGATCTTCTTTCCCACTATCACACCAACAGGCCTTTAAGGTCAACAAACGCTTTGCTGTTGTTGTCTGTTCCCAAGACGCGTTTAAAACTTAAGGGGGATCGGCCATTCTCTGTGGCAGCACCTCAGTTGTGGAATAACTTGCCTCTTTACTTGCAATCAGCCACTTCTCTCCAGGTATTCAAATCATCAGTAAAGACATATCTTTTTAAAAAGGCTTATGGGCTGGAGTAATTGCTGTATACAGTTTTATTGTGTGTATATTTAGTGTGGTGTATTACTTGTCATTTCTTTATCTTTCTAGTTTTGTTTTATGGTTATTGGCTTAATTTTACTTTTCTGTGCAGCACTTTTGTCTATGCTCTCCGATTTCAACAAAAATATCCTGTAGTCCCCCTGTAGTCAAATGTTTTATCCCTTAAAACTTATATTTGATCATCAAAATGACACATTTAAATGTTTTTTTCTTGTGAAAATAATTTCCTCATGCCATAAAACAGTTTTTCCATATTCCAATATGTTCTTCCCTCAACTTAGACGAGTTGATATGTACCTCTCCCGTCTCAGTCCGTGCACTTAATTGCTCTAGCTCGCATCACCACTATGCTAGAGTTTAGCTTAGCACCATTCATTTCTTAGGATCCAAACTGGGATAAATTTAGAAGCCACCAAACACTTCCATGTTTTCCCTATTTAAAGATGTTTACATGAGTAGTTACACGAGTAAGTATGGCGACACAAAATAAAACGTTATATAAACGTATAATAAAATTATAACTATAATGTGTGGCGGAAGAGCACTTTGCAGCACTTCGACCTCGGCACAGTAATATCATCACTCCTGAAAACTCTCCCTCTCCCTCTTCCGTCAATACAACCAACGTGGCCTGCACTATCACTATCAGGGAGAGGGAGAGGGAGAGGGAGTGATGATATTACTGCGCCGAGGTCTAAGTGCTGCAAAGTGCTCTTCCGCCACACATTATAGTTATCATTTTTATCCGCTTAGGAAATCGCCACGTTTTATTTTGTATCGCCATACTTACTCGTGTAACTACTCATGTAAACGTCTTTAAATAGGGAAAACATGGAAGTGTTTGGTGGCTTCTAAATTTATCCCAGTTTGGATCCTAAGAAATGAATGGTGCTAAGCTAAGCGCTAGCATAGTGGTGTTAGAGCGATTAAGTGCACAGACTGAGACGGGAGAGGTACATATCATCTTGTCTAAGTTGAGGGAAGAACATATTGGAATATGGAAAAACGGTGGCGTTTTCCTTTAATGTACAGTAATATTAGTATCACTCAGCTCAAGTTTCAAGACGGAGAAACACCTCGCGTTTCACCCGTTCAGCTGCTTCATAGATTGAGTGCTGAAATGAAGATTTACAGTGGTTTATTTGCCCTGACTAAGTTCATGTAACATCTTAACAACAATCCTTGTTGATTGTAGACCGTAGTTGTCGCTCAAACGTCTTTTAATCATATAAACAGGGGTGCACATGCGCAACCTAAATTAAAAGGTCTTTTGCGTAACGTTACCGACATGGATGACAGCTGTTAATGCACAGTTACAATTTTAGATCGACGAACTGTACTGTATAAGATTTCTATTCAAACTTAAAGCATTATCTAGGCTAGCCGCTGCAGTTTTCAAAGCAAAACTGTGACATTTCATTCACTGACGCTCTTCCATCAGCAGCGCTAAACCCAGAAGCGCATATACTTACTTGCCGGCAACCCGCCAAAATAAAAGCTCTCTGATTTTATGTTTAAAAATCATAAATTCAAATAATAATAATAAAAATGATAATATTAATATTAGCATTTTATATTTTAAGTTTACTATAACACAATTGTACTTGTATGTAATGCTCCCTTTAAAAAAAAAAAAAAAAAAAAAAAAAAAAAGTATTATCACACTTGATTTAGTTTATTATTATATTAAAAAAAACAACTAAATAAAGTGCAATAATATTATCACTACAGGAGGGGGGGGGGGGGTGGAATTTAGTTTGTCACCTTTTTCACTCCTGACGAGTTTGCACCCCTGTGATGATGTTGTGTCCTAAAATACCTTGAAGACTCGAATACAGCCGTATGTGATTCTTGATTTGTGCCAGCGATCATACGCGTGTGAAGAGCAGACGCCGATGCGGGAGAGGTGGGTCTGACTCCGGGCTACTTTTACACTGTTGCCATGGGTTATTATTCAAGTTAGCGATTCTAAATTCACATTAAACCATGGCTTCATGGGTTTTTTACTCTAATTTATTTTTGGTTTTGTGCCGCTATTGGTATATTTTGCATGCTAGTGATAGGAATCGATCCCTTGATGTGATTGGTCATTGGTTTGTGACGTAGCAAACCGAGTGCTGTTTCAAGCGCATTTCTGGGAGTGCCAATGGGAAACTATAGTTTTAAGGAGAAAATTTGCAGCAATGGTATTGATTAATGGATTGGCAAATGGTTTGTCTAAAAGCATATTAAAAACACCACACAGAAAAAAACAACATAAAAAACTTGGATTTTCACTACAGGGGGACTTTTAAGTAATTTTACTTGTCAAGTAAATGCATCCTGATTCAACATAGTTTAGATATTTATACTAGAAAACAAGTTCCTGAATTTAGCCCAGAGAAGGGCTCCTGTCTCCACGTCAAGCCCAGGGAGGGCTACTGTTCCCTCATCTAGCCTAGAGAGGGCTCCAGTTCCTGAGTTTAGCCCAGATAGGGCTCCTGTCTCCACGTCAAGCCCAGGGAGGGCTGCTGTTCCCTCGTCTAGCCCAGAGAGAGCTCCAGCTCCTGAGTTTAGCTCAGATAGGGCTCTAGTCTCCACGCCAAGCCCAGGGAGGGCTGCTGTTCCCACGTCAAGCCCAGGGAGGGCTCCAGTCCCTGAATTCAGCCCAGAGAGGGCTCCTGTCTCCACGTCAAGCCCAGGGAGGGCTGCGCCCAGAGGGGCTATAGGGTCCCGGCTCTAGTGGCCGGGCCGAGTGGCGAGGCCAAGGCCACAGAGGCTGCCCAGCCGTGACTCCCTGAGCTCCCTGCTCCACCATGGCCACTTAAACTGCCCGCTCCGCCAAGGCACCCTGAACTGCTTGATCTGCCATGGGTCCCAGAACGAATACCGCGCTGGAGGCCTCCTGTCCCTTGTAAGCCTGTTCCTAGGGGCCTCCAGAGCGCCCACCCCCCCCTCCGCGTTGGATGTTATGTGGCACGTGGAAGCGCCTTCCGGGAGGGGGAGGTAATGTCAGACCTGTGTTCCTGTTTTTTTTTTTTTTCTTTCTATGCCCATATTTGGTTATCTTCCTGTTGGGACAATCATATTGACTCTATTACGAAAAAGGCCCAGCAGAGCTCTATTTCCTCCGCCAGCTAAGGAAGTTCTACCTACCACAGGAGCTGCTGAAACAGTTCTACTCTGCCATCATCGAGTCTGTCCTGTGTTCATCTATAACTGTTTGGTTTGGTTCAGCTACCAAAACAGACATCAGAAGATTACAACGGACAGTCAGGACTCCTGAGAGGATTATTGGTGGCTCTCTGCACCTCCAGAGTGAGGAAAAGGGCTAAGAAAGTCACTCTGCACCCCTCACACCCAGCTCTCTCTGTCTTTGAACTGTTGCCATCTGGCCGGCGCTACAGATCACTGAGCACCAAAGCAGCCAGACACAAGAACAGTTTTTTTTTTTTTTTCTCCAGGCCATATGTCACCTGAACAACACATAACACACCCCAGTACTGTACATCTGTAAGTAACTCATCAAACCTTTATCTGTACATAGGACGCATGCACATTCACAGTTCTGTCTATGGACATTTTTCTTTTTCTGTACATTTTTATTTTACTATTGTTATTCATAATTATTGTCTATTCTCTTCATTATTAGTGTTTTTTTATTACCTTAAGTATATGTTGCTGGTACTATGTGTACTTTCTGTACTGGAAGCTCCTAACACCAAGACAAATTCCTTGTGCGTGCAAACACACTTGGCAATAAAGCTCTTTCTGATTCTGGTTCCTGTCCCCATTATAGTTCATTAGTTTCCTCCTGTGTTTGATTATCCTCGTTTTGTTCCTCGTTATTTAAACCCAGTGTTTTCCAGTGTCCTATGTTTGGCGTTTTATATCTACCAGGTCTCCTGCTTTGTTCTATGCTCGTTTTCCCTTTGGTTTGTTCATTAAATAATGTTTATTTAAGTATTCTACGTCTCTTCGCTCCTCCCCGCTGTGTGCAACGTGAAAATCTGAACCATTTTATATTTGACTAAAATTTTAAACATTTTACATCCCTGACTTAAAATATAGTTCATGAAATATATATAGTTAGTAGTTCTCATTACAAAAATGTTCAATTTGTGCAATCTATTTTGTTTTAAAATAACATTTCAATAATTCAAATGAACGCATCAGAACGCTCATATTTCTACTGTTACGTCAGGATTCACATGTCGTTTTCCTTTCACACTTCTCTCTTTGATTTTTAATTTAATTTAATTTCATTAATTTATTTTAGTAATGTTTTAGTGATTTGCTGAAAATCTAACTTTTGAAACTTATGACTTTCATTTTAGATCTAAAAGAAGAGAACAAGGAGATTGAAGAACTCATTGAAGCAGGGGAGAAACATCAGGTCAAAACTGAAGAGATATCCTGGAGCTCCTCATTGAAAAACAACAATATAGGTTTCACTTGCTCTCATTGTGGAAAGAGTTTCTCATGCAAGCAAAATCTTGATCTTGACATAATATTTCATCGTGGAGGGAAGCCATATGCATGTGATGAGTGCGAGAAGATTTTCACAATAAAAGGAAACCGTACTGAACACATGAAAATTAACACAGCAGAGAAGCCACACAAATGTGATCAATGTGGGAAGAGTTTTCCATATAAAGGATACCTTGACAAACACCTGAGGGTCCACACTGGAGAAAAGCCACACACATGTGATCAATGTGGTGGGAAGAGTTTCCCATATAAAAGAAACCTTAAAGAACACATGCAAGTCCACACTGGGGAAAAAGCCATACACATGTGATCAGTGTGGGAAGAGTTTCACACATAAAGGATACCTTAGCAAACACAAGAAAATCCACACTGGAGATAAACCATATGCATGTGATCAATGTGGGAAGTGTTTCATACAAAAAGTTACTTTTAATGATCACGTGAGGATCCACACTGGAGAAAAGCTGCACACATGTGATCAATGTGGGAAGAGTTTCACATGAAAAATAAACCTTAAAGTACACATGAAAGTCCACACTGGAGAGGGGCTGTTCACATGTGATCAGTGCGGGAAGAGATTCCCATATAAAAGAAACCTTATAGAACACATGACAATCCACACAGGAGAGAAACCGCACACGTGTGCTCAATGTGGGAAGAGTTATACACAAAAAGGAGGCCTTAAAGAACACATGAAAATCCACACTGGAGAAAAGCCACACACATGTGATCAATGTGGGAAGAGTTTCAGAATATCAAGCGTTTTTAAAGAACATCTGCTTACTCATTCTAGAGAAAGGCTATATAGCTGTGATCAATGCGATAAAAAGTTTTTTTAGGGCAAGTTCCCTGAAGAATCACCTAAAAGTTCATACAAAGGAGAAGCCTTATGTGTGTTCTTTATGTGGAAATAGTTTTCGTCAGATGGGTAGTTTAAAACTACACCAGAAAAGACACAGCGGTGTGAAGGATCATGTTTGCTCTGAGTGTGGGAAGGCTTTTTTTTAGAGATGGTGCACTGAAATTGCACAGGAAAATTCACACAAAAGAAACACCATACAAGTGTTCACACTGTGACAAGAGCTTCAAACGCTCAGATTATCTGAGAATGCACGAGAGGATCCACACTGGAGAGAAGCCGTATCACTGCCATTCATGTGGGAAGAGGTTCACTCATTTTTCTACTCTAACCAGTCATAAAAAAAAATGCATGTCTGAAATGAGAGTAATTACAGAGTAGTAGTTCGAGTTAAATTATAATTAAGCAAAGATTATTAGAACAAGTAATGAACAGATTGTTGATTATTTTAGATGAATGTTTTTTACATTTATGCATTTAGCAGACGCTTTTATCCAAAACGACTTGCAGTGCATTCAGGCTATATATATTTTTTTTATCAGTATGTGTGTTCCCTGGGAATTGAACCCACAACCTTTTGCGCTCCTAACGCAATGCTCTACCACTGAGCCACAGGAACACACATTTTTATTAATCATATTATTGTTCTACTCATTTTGAATATCTGAATATCATTATTCAGTTTATCATTCATAACCGTTTTCATATCCCACCTGAATAACACAACACACGTCAGTATTGCACATCTGTAAATCACTCATCAAACCTTCTTCTGTAAATAGCACATATGCACATTCACCCTTTTTCTGTATATTTTTATTATTATAGTCTATTCTCTCTAATATTAGTGTTTTATTACCTTTATTTGATGTATGTCTGCACTATGTTTGTACTTTCTGTACTGGAAACTCCTCTAACACTAAGACAAATTGCTTGTGTGTGTAAACACGCTTGGCAATAAAGCTCTTTCTGATTCTGATTCATTTGTCTTTCTCTGTTTTTTAAATGTATATCAGTAAGGGTGGGTTGCACCAACAAGGATTAAATGAAGCAACGTTTAAATGAATCAAGGATTTGTTGATCTGGGTTTTATTTTAAATCGATTTGTTGCACCACTTAATTTTAAACCCAAATCAGGGATTAGAATTCTAACCTGAGATTAACATCTCCAGCTACGATTAATTTTCTGCGTCATGGTGAATTCACCATGTAATCAAACAGCAACAATGTTAATATTCCTTATCCTAAACTCTGTCTCTGACATAAGTTGATTTTGTCGATAACCGAAATAAACTTGTGAAATGTCAGCCATCTTTATAAACTGCTATGTAGAGAGACGGTTGATCAAACATCTGATCGAGCAAGCAATGAAAACATTGAGGCAGTGCATAAGGATTTATTACAGGCTGCCAAGACCCTCACAATGCACTTTAATTTTCATTTTTATTTGTAATAAACACCTCTCTGAGACCTGACCACACACACTACTTCTGTCTTAAGCCCTGTTCAGACTACACGATATTAGCCCGATTTTGGCACGATTTGCTTGACGTAGGGTGCCGTAAGGAAATCGTAAACGACAGTGGGCGTCGGGATGCAAGATTCAATCGTTTCATCTCGTGTAGTGTGTCATAGTGCACGACAACCGATGCCATGTCTGCGACGCTTCACGACGTCAACACAGAAAGTCTAGCATGTTTAATTTTTTTTTCGTTGTCCACGACAGGTTCCGTCACATGGGTGACGCTGACCAATAGGAGCACAGAATCTCTTCTGTACACAGCTTTTAAACATGGCAAAACGAAAGAGAGATGACTGTGCTGCTAGGTGGACTTATGAAATGGAAGAAAGCTTTGTGGAGCTGTGGCAACAGTATGCTTGCCTTTATGATGTTTCATCGAGGGACTACCACGACAGAATAAAAAAAGATAAATGTTGGAGATCCATAGCGGAGGCGCTTCAGCAACCTGGTGAGTAACTTACTGAAATTGGCATGTAAACTAGCAAATCACGCATTATGTTCTCATTCACAATAGCGACACAGTGTTTCATTGATTTATGGCGGGGCGGGAGTTTTTATATGAATGTATCTTTGAAAGTAACCGATTGTCTTCAGAAAGTTTCGTTGTCATTTTAATTTCAAGTAACTTAGCATTTATGAGCTCAGGGCTGCTTTGTTTACAGCTGTTGCCGGGAAACCGCTATTTCTGCAGCTCCAAAAGCACCTCTTGCAGAATGAATCTACTTCCTATCTACTTAACTTACACATCTACTGTTTTCGTTCAGAAAACACACACACACACACACACATATATGGGGGGAACTGCCGTCTGTGGGAAACACCCGATAGACAATTACAGAGACATTTAACATTCGGATGTGCTAGATTTGTAATTTACTTATCTCTTCCCTAGTCGGTGAGGTCCAAACAAAAGCTGCTTCCCTCCGGACACAATATGGGAAACTACTCCGTCCAAAACCAAGTGGCAGCAGCAGCGACAAAGACTTAACTCCCAGACAGAGGTGGATTTTAAAAAACCTCCAATTTCTACAATCTTTTGTTTTACCACGGGTATCTCAGTCTACACTGAATGTAAGTTAGTTGTTACAGTTCTTTCCAACTGTTAAATTTGTGAGCTCTCCGTTCTATCTATCTATCTGACAATTTCTATCTATTTATCTATCTATCTATCTGCTTTCAAATTTTAAAACTTCAAACTAGTTTTTTTATACGACTTGTTTTTATCTTAGTTGGATGACTTGGAAAACAGCATCGCTGATGAGGGAGGAGAAGACCTGGAAACAGAGGAGGATTTGTCCGAGTCATCCACCTCCTTCCAAGCATTCAGTTCATCAACTCCACATACCTCACTTGATTCCTCATCATCTCACCAGCGTCATCAGGTCACAAGCAATAATTCGGAAAAAGCACATTACAGGTCCAAACAAAAGTCAAGAGATAAATCAGCAGATGAACTTGAATTGGAGAAAGTGACCATTTTAAAAAATGTGTCTGAAACACTGGTAGATGCCAGCAAGGATGTTGATCAAATATTTGGCAAACAGGTAGTATCTGAGATGAAGCTAATCAAAGACCCACTAACCAAGATGAGGCTGCGTCGTAACATCCTCATGATGTTGTATGATGCGCAGGAAAATGAGGCTAGATCAGCAATACAAACACCCTGGCAGGGACACACAAATTATAATCAGCACACCCAAAATGCATCAATTCATGTCCCTCCTGTAACACCTCCAGTGAGCTACTTCAGGGCAGTAGAAGAGGCATATGAACATGAAAGAGAGAGGGTGTAGGTTAAAGGGATAGTTCACTCAAAAATGAAAATTGTCAACATTTACTCACCCTGAAGTAGTTCCAAACCTGTATGAGTTTCTCTCTGCTGTTGAACACAAAAGAAGATATTTTGAAGAATGCTGGTAACTGAACAATTGACTGTAACCATTTACTTCCATGGTATGAAAAAAAAATACTGTGGAAGTAAATGGTTACAGTCAGCTGTTCTGTTACCAGCATTCTTCAAAATATCTTCTTTTGTGTTCAACAGCAGAGAGAAACTCATACAGGTTTGGAACTACCTCAGGGTAAGTAAATGACAGAATTTTCATTTTTGGGTAAATTATCCCTTTTTATGTTTTTTTTTTTTGTTGTTTTTTTTACGTAATGGTGCTACACTGTAGTCACATTGTGTCTCAAAGGCCGTTTGTTTTTGGTACTTTTCAAGCTGTTTAATGCTGTTTTGTATTATTTGCACATTTTGAAAGAACAGTTATGTTTACGAATTATATTCCCCTTTGTATAAAATTTACCAAAGACTTCTGTAAAGATTCAAGGAAAGAAAATGTAATTTAATTTAAATAAAGGTTTTTACTAAGAAAATTAATCTTGTGCATTTTTTTAAAACACAAATGTTAAATTTGACCACACATACTGCTACTTTTAATTACATTCAGTTTATAAATGTTACAAAAACAGTTTTAAAGGTTATATTTTGTGCTAACATTTGTTAAAGAAACAAACAGGAAGTCCACCTGAGCCAGTGTACTATATGTATTGCAAAATGTTCTAAATGAACACATTTATCAGTTGATGTCCATGTTTAAATCATATTTTCCTGCCAGGAAACTGATCCAGCCGGTGTCAGAAAGTATGCCTTCAAATTGTCTCGATTTTGTTTGGCAGCGGTTGTGGCATTCCGTGCATTGCTGACTGGCACAGAGGGGAGTTCTCTATCTTTTCTCCAAGCTCCGGGTACTACATTGTGGTTCTTATCTTCTGCGTCTGCAAAGGCTGAAGGCAGGTACAAATCTGATGCCTTCTCCCTGAGGAAGTTATGCACACAGAGTGCAGCTAGTGTTAGTGTTGCCACTTTGTCAGGCTCCAGAGCAATGTTGGAAAGGAAAACACGGAGCCTATTGGCCAAAATTCCAAACACATTTTCAACTGTACGCCTTGCCCTTGACAGCCTGTAGTTAAATATTCGCTGTTCATGGTCCAGATTTCGGAAGGAGAATGGCTTCATCACGTCGTTTCTGAGAGGGAATGCCTCATCTCCAACAAATGCATAAGGCAAAGTTAGGTTACTGCCTGGTAGTGGCTCTGGAGGGGGGACATTCAGCAAACCTCTGTCTATGGCAGCTCGGAGGTCTGACTGGCCAAATATTCCTCCATCTGACAGTCTTCCTTGTATGCCAACATTAGCATAGATGAATTTGTAGTTGGCATCAGCTACTGCCATGAGCACAACAGAAAATCTTGACTTATAATTATAGTAGGTGCTTCCAGAGTTTGCAGGTGGCTGGATGTAGATGTGCTTGCCATCTATGGCACCCAAGCAATTAGGAAACTGCCACTTGTTTTCAAATCCTGCTGCCACCTCTCTCCACGCTGCCTCCGTTGTAGGTGTCTGGGGAAAATAATAATAATTAAAACATGACCTCCGCATTCTTACAGAGATCATGACATATTTTTTAATAAAATTAATAATTTTCTCTGAAGTCCACTTATAATGCTATTAAAGACTTCAACTGTCATTATTTAGAAACATGTATATTGCATACTCTGATTTTGACTTGTGGTTAAAACATTTGTGCGGTTTTACAGGTGAGGCTTAAACCTAATCCGAGACTAAAAAGCATGTTTGAGCTGTCTTAACTGGAAACAACTTGCACTTACATGTCTTAAAATATGTCAGTGCCATTGTTTTGTCTCAATATGCATAACAATAATGTATGCACATTTATAAAAGCTTTTTAAATGTCCTAATTTAATAGACCTAGGGTGAATCCCATTTCTCTGTCTTACCCCTTCACCTTCCCCTACCCCTTCGTCTTACCCCTAGCCCTTGTCCCTCGAAACCGAGTGGTAAGCGCTAGGGGTGAAAACATACCCCTATGAAATGAGACACCACTTGGTTACGGTTACGTCATCGTACATCGTCGCTAGCTGGCTGCTACGTCACCTGAGGCGACAAGTGTTGATCACAAACTTCCAAGATGCGTCTGCAAGTGTGTGTATGTCGATCGCGTGGGTTTTTTAGTGATGTTTTTGCGATTGTTGTGCAAATCAGCGATGTAAAGCGTAGCAAACTAGCGATTTTTAAAACGTTTCAATTAAGAACATGGTTGCAAATATATATGTACAGGACTGTGTAGAGCACAAAACAAGACTGTCGTAATTTTTAAATCAATTATTTAAGCCGAAAATGGGACTCTCTGGGTGATCTGGCCGACATTGTTGCCGGTTGCGCAGTGTGTTCTGGGTACCCCTTGGTTTCAAGTAAGCTCGTGAAAATGCTTGGTTTTAAGGGGTATCTACCCCTTCCCCTTAGCCCTACCCCTCGATCAAAACGAGAATTGGGACAGCCCTTACTCTCACGTGAACGCGCAAAACTAAGGGGAAGGGGTAAGGGGAAGGGGTAAGACAGAGAAATGGGATTCACCCCTAGTCCTTGCTTAAGTCATGTCTCTGAAACCAAGCCATGGTTTTGGGATATCTCTTTTTAGTCTTCATCATAGTCTCTGTGGCCACTCTTTGTTGTGAAATGTCAGTCTTCCTGTTGTTTACATCAAATACCTTACCTTCAAGTGATCATCCTTTAAGACATCATACAGGGCTTTACAAGTCTCCATTACAATCTCACTGATGGTACTACGGCCGATCCGGTACTGGAAACTCAGAGACCTAAACGTCTCTCCTGTGAAGAGGAGCATGTTATTGTGAATTTCCAGTGTTGGGTTAGTTACTCTACAAAAGTAATTACTAGATACATCTTCAGTGCAACTAGATAACTGTACTTATTTACATTACTCTTTACTGTTTACTTTAAAAGCACTGTTTTGTGTCTATCCTTGTATTGTTGAACTTTGAGGTTGATATAGGATAGACACAAAACAGTGCTTTTAATTTTAAAATATTGCATAACTAACCAAAGTATTTAAAGAGAGGTTACAATGAAAGCATACATTTTAACATTAGACATTAAATTGTTTGATGTTACATCCATTATTATTATATATTGAACTGTTCTATAGTCTATGCAGTATTTAATCAGAAGTAGCTGTAATTAAATTACAGGAAAATTAGAGGAATAGTTCACCCAAAAATAAAAGTTCTGTCATTATTTAGTCACCTTCAGGTCAAACCTGTATAAATTTCTTTGTTGTGCTGAAAACAAAGGAAGATATTTTGAAGAACATTTGTAACCAATGTTTTTTTTTTTTTTTTTTTTTTTTCTTAAACTGACTTGCCTGTAGCAAGGAATCGTAGCGTTAGAGACAGGCGCATTCTTGCACTGATGGCTCTTCTAAATTTTGTGTCCCTTCTTTGGATGAGTGGTGTAACTTTTTCAAGCAAGTAGCTGAAATCCTCCACATCCATCCTAAGCAGATCACGGAAACCCTTCCTGTCACTGTCCTTCAGTGCAAATAGAAAAAAAACAGTTTGGAAAGTCAAACAGTCTGATTACAATCCAAAGCAATAGTTAACTGTTTTATTGTTCACTTAAAAACAAAAAAATGGGCATAATGCATAAAATGATAGTCACTGCTGTTTTCGTGTGCGCATTTAACTTATTACTGTGACATCGTTTGGTGGAGTAATGTATCTATCAAAGGATGATGATACACGGGGCAACTTTTTGAGCAATGTTGCCAGGCAACAATGTTGCTGTCAACGGGCAACAATGTCAGACACAGGGCCCCTGACCGATCTGACATTGCCCCATGTATCATGAAGTGGAGATAAAAAAAAAAAAAGGCTCTGTGTTTACCCCATATGACTACATAAAACAAATTGTACTTTTGAAGTGTAAAATTACATTGGTGATCAATGAAAAACATTGGAGCTGCATACTGCTTAATTTAAGTTTATCTTGATTTTTTAACGGTCTGTTTTTGTCTGGCTAAAAATAAAACTATAAACGATATTTTACCTCGAGTTCTCTTTGGAGGATTGACACCCCATATTGTCCTCGTCGAGCAAGCCAGGAACGTGTCCACAGTCGAGTTTTCTTTCTTTTTTTGCGCTTTTCCGAGGACAACACAGCCAGTACAAAACACGCAACTTCGGTATCAATTGCCGCTGTTGTTTACGGATGTCAGTCTGTAGCCGCGGCTTCTCCATGACACACGCACGTAGACGTCACACGATTATTTTGTCGGGAAGCAACGTGTAGTCTGACATGTTTGTTACCCACGACACCACAAGATTCTGTCCAGTCAAAATCGCATAATCTGACACAGTGGCTGTTTTACCGACAAAAACAATCGTGTAGTCTGAACGGGCTTTAGTGCATCTACAGTTACAGTATGTGGCTGATTGAACAATTTTATTTAAACCTCCACGCCTGTAAGTTTAAATTTAGTCCCTAATTTAGATTTAAATATGAGTTTGGAGATATGAGAGGAAAAGGATTAAAGTTAATCTATCTTAAATATAAAATAAATCCAGGTTCAAAATGGGTAGTTTAAATGTAAACCTGCTTATTTTTAAACAAGGTTTACAGTTTGATGCAACAAAAAAGTTCTTCATTTAAAAACATAATTTGGACTGAATGAACTGTTGACATGCAGGGTTGATGGCCATCATTCTGCACCACCGTCCTGATCTTCTGCTCACTTCGCTGTCTGGCAGTACAGGTGCATCTCAAAAAATTAGAATGTCGTGAAAAAGTTAATTGTTTCTTGTAAGTTATTTCAAAACAGTGAAACTTTCATATATTTTAGATTCATTGCATGTAAAGTAAAACATTTCAAAAGTTTTTTTGTTTTAATTTTGATGATTAGAGCTTACAGCTCATGAAAGTCAAAAATCAGTATCTCAAAATATTAGAATATTTACATTTGAGTTTCAATTAATGACCATCCCTACAGTATAAATTCTGGGTATCTCTTGTTCTTTGAAACCACAATAATGGGGAAGACTGCTGACTTGGCAATGATCCAGAAGACGAACATTGACGTCCTCCACAAAGAGGGTAAGTCACAGAGGGTCATTACTGAAAGGTGTGGCTGTTTACAGAGTGCTATATCAAAGCATATTAAATGCAAAGTTGACTGGAAGGAAGAATTTGGGTAGGAAAAGGTGCACAAGCAACAGGGATGACCGCAAGCTTGAGAATACAGTCAAGCAAAGCTGATTCAAACACTGTGAGAGCTTCACAAGGAGTGGACTGAAGCTGGAGTCAGTGCATCAAGAGTCACCACGCTCAGACGTCTTCAGGAAAAGGGCTACCAAGCCACTTCTGAACCAGAGACAACGTCCAGAAGCGTCTTACCTGGGCTGTGGAGAAAAAGAACTGGACTGTTGCTCAGTGGTCCAAAGTCCTCTTTTCAGATGAAAGCAAATTTTGCATTTCATTTGGAAACAAGGTCCCAGAGTCTGGAGGAAGAGTGGAGAGGCACAGAATCCCATGTGCTTGAAGTCCAGTGTGAAGTTTCCACAGTCAGTGATGATTTGGGCTGCCATGTCATCTGCTGGTGTTGGTCCACTGTGTTTTCTGAAGTCCACAGTCAACGCAGCCATCTACCAGAAAATTTTAGAGCACTTCATGCTTCCTTCTGCTGACAAGCTTTATGGAGATGCCTTTTTTCATTTTCCAGCAGGACTTGGCACCTGCCCACACTGCCAAAGGTACCAAGAGCTGGTTCAATGACCATGTGTTACTGTGCTTGATTGGCCAGCAAACTCGCCTGACCTGAACCCCATAGAGAATCTATGGGGTATTGTCAAGAGGAAGATGAGAGACACCAGAACCCAACAATGCAGATGACCTGAAGGCCACTGTCAAAGAACCTGGGCTTCCATACCACCTCAGCAGTGCCACAATTTATGTAAATGTTTTTGGAATAATATTTTGACATGTCACTTAATCTACCTCATTTTTTTTTTCTATTGTAGACCACACACACCCCCACTTTCACAAACAAATACCTAATTGATCACCTGCAATGCCTGTGTACGGCTGTGTTGTGTGTATCTTGGTTGCAAATAACTGCTGCGCTAAGAGAAATTAAACTCTTTGAACGAAACTGATCAGACCCTGTGTTTTGACTGATACCCCTTGAGGAAGGCTGGATATCAAACCTCACCTAATACAGTCCTTTCAATCATACTCCAAAACAACGTAGAGAAGCATGACAAAAATAAGGCTGTAGAGCAGGGGTTTTCAAGACATAAAAAATGGGTCGCAGGATGAGTTAAGGAAAATGTTATAAAATTATTTAATGCAGTTTTAATAATAAAAAAACAACAACAATAATAATAACGTTGAATAGAAACACACTTAAAAACAACATTAAAATAAATGCAAAATAAATACTAGATCTCTCATCACCTGACCCACGTAACGTTACATGCAATCACACTTTTTAACATAGCGCTAAGTCGTTGATGCAGCCATTTTCTTTCCCCACTGCGATGATGCAAACTGCAAAGGCTTAGTAGAGTTATATTATTAGCCAGTCTTTAATTTATTTTATGCTGAATATGAGCAGGCCGAAGTCAAAAAGTACAATTTACTGCAATACCAATGTGCATAATATGCGGTGAAAAGTTAGCAAATGAAAGTTTTGAAACCAGCGAAGTAGGAAAGACATTTAAGTACACGTCATGCCGATTTTGCGGACAAACCATTGGCTTTTTTTCAGAGGAAGCTCGAGATTCAGTCATCAGCTCAGGTACTCAGCAGAAGCATAACAGTCAATCAAAATTACACTTGGCATTTTATAAAGTTTCATATCGTGTTGCCAAAGAAAAAGCGCCACATACAATTGCAGAGAGATTAATTTGCCTGCTGCACTAGACATAGTAAATTACAGATTCTGGATGAAAAGGCATCTGAAAAGCTAAAACAAATTCCTCTTAGTGACAATACAGTGTCACGCCGAATTGGGGATATTGCCCAGAATTTGGAAGAACGCTGATAGTGAGACTGAAGACAGCAAAGGATTTTGCAATTCAGCTGGACGAGAGCACTGACATTGCATCAAGCGCTACGCGCTACTGGTTTATGTTCGGTACGTCTGGAAAGGTGAATTTGTTGAAGATCTTCTGTGCTGCCTAACACTGCCTTCCGCACGTCAGGAGCACATATCTTTGAAGAATTAAAATGCTTTCATGACAAAATGCGGTCTAGAATGGTCAACTGCAAGGGCATCACCAGTGACGGCGCGGCCAACATCACTGGAAAAAAATTGCGGAGTTGTCAGAAGGATTAAGGATGCAGCAGGACAGAACATTGTTTGGAATCATTGTTTTATTCACCTTGAAGCTTTGACATCAAAATAATCTCACCCGAGCTTGAAGTGGTGATGAGAGACATTTGTTAAAGTTGTGAACTACATTAAAGGTAAGTGCTCTTAACAGCAGACTTTCCGAGGCCCTGTGTACTGAAATAGGAGCCGAGCACACACATTTACTCTTTCATACTGAGGTGAAATGCTGTCGAAGGGCAGGTGGTCAGCCCGAGTGTACGAACTGAGCGATGAAATACGTG
>JAPDDO010000451.1:0-96596 GCA_027422415.1 Schizothorax lantsangensis | reverse complement strand
AAACACCTACACATATTGCTGTTTATTAAAATCTAAAGGATTCATGTACCTACTTTAGCTCTCGACACAAGCGCACAAGAAAGATTAATCCTTGTTTGAGTGTCCTGCGCTATTTCAGTCCAAATGAAATGCGCGATAAGAATTTTCTTTGTACTCGTTTACACTAGAGTAGCAGGTATCTTCTAATCGCCTCGCCTTTACTGTAGCATGGGAAACAAACACTAAAAGCCAAGTGATGAAACGGCACTACCTGTTTAAACGTGCAGCGCAAGAGAACATGGGGACCACACCGGACCGGTGTCTCCCACCCCCACCACAGCGCTGACAATGACTGGAGCTCCACAATTTCACTGCTCTATTGAAGTGATAATAAGCTGTGCTTGCCCATTTGAATTCAAGACGCGGCACTTATATGCAGTGATGGGAATAACGGCGTTATAAATAAACGGCGTTACTAACGGCATTATTTTTTCAGTAATGAGTAATCAAACAAATTACTGTTTCCCCCGTTACAACGCCGTTTCCGTTACTGACAACAAAATAACCCGTTACTATAATTTATTATAATGTTATTAGAATTTAATTTTATTAGAATTTAATTTTTCAGTTCATCTGAATGGATGCGGTGTAGCTGTATTCGACGTACCGTAAAGTCTAGTGTGAAGGCGCATGACTCGCCATCGCTTTGTCTCTCACACCCGCAAAGAAAGATACAGAGCGAGAGAGTCTTTCATAACATGCAGAATTGACGCGCTACATGTAAACGATATTCTTTATTGTGTTTTCGTGTCAAAATAACGGAGTTCCTTTGGAATTCTTCAGCTTTTAAGAACTGAACGGGTTCTCTGTTAGTGGGCGGAGCTAATGCACAAACGACAATCTCATTGGCCGGCGCTCACCTATTATCATCCCTGTTTTGATTTCAGCAAATCAATTCGAGTGAACGCACACTACGTGATTAATAATCATGAGCCCAGCAGCTCGTTAATCCTTAGTGCGTTTTATATTGTTATTAGTAGTAGAATTCGTAGTAGTTTGGTTATCTTATCATTTTTATCCCCCCTTTTTTTATAGAAACACTAAATGACAAACAATATCTTAAGCACCACCACCAGTCCTAAGTTCAGTCAACATGACAAATATGCATTCATACTTGGTTATTCTAATTACTAAAGTTCTATCATCATATAATGCTAAATTATCATAATATCATATTATAATGCTTGACTGACTGTTGCTAAGTGTCAGTAGATAAATAGTGTCGATTAATGTACAATGTTTTATTATAATAATTTATTCTATTTAGTGTCCATTTCATTCATTTAACATATTTAATATTGGGGGCATCCAAGTTATTTGACATTTGATTTTTTTTTTAAAGTTACGCAATAGTTACTTTCCCTGGTAATTAGTTACTTTTATAATGATGTAACTCAGTTACTAACTCAGTTACTATTTGTGAGAAGTAACTAGTAACTATAACTAATTACTTAATTTGTGGGAAAAACTAGTCCCCAACTATTAGTTTTTAAAGTCCATTGAGTCCATGGGTATAGCTAGCAGAAGAAAACCTAGATTATGAAGCTAACAGGGCCATGTTGAACACCGGCCATTAAGTGTTCGAAGTGTCGATTGAAACTGTACGAAAAGAAACTGTAAATAAGCTGCAATTTAAAATCATCCTCTTTGTGGGATTTAAAAGAATCTTTTTTTCCATTATTTCATCTTCCGTGCGTTCATTATACCACTAGCCCACCCGTGAGACAACACCCTTGTAATTCCATTGTATTTTTTCTAGAAGCTTTCTCTTTTTTTTAATCTGGCCTTTTCAGCACTGCTGCCTCTATTATCCCTTTTTTATCTCTTATTTTTTTACTCGGATATCTCCAACAAACTGATGTTTTTTTTTTTGAGCAAGGTGCCGCTGTGTCTGGGGATTCAAAAGATAATTACGTCATCATTAACCTGCAGGCTGCACTCAGGCTGAGAAAATAATAAATAAAAAGAGTGGGGCTGTGGTAAAATAATAAATAAAAACATGTGGGCTGTGAGAAAATAATAAATAAAAAGTGGGGCTGCTGTGAGTGCTGGCAGCTTAGGGACAGCATTCATATTTCAACCCAGTGGAATGACAACACTGGCCCTCCCCGAACCAAAAAAAAACGACCAGCCCACTGGGAATTCTCCTGGTGCTTCCAATCCAGATTAGCCAATCCGGGCCTGTCTCTCGCACTTCATAGAGTGGAACATCATATATTATGTCTGTTTAGAGTACAATCTACTTAACATTTTATGCTGTGATTGATGTAAATACAGGTTCACTTAAACATCTTGATGTGAGGTTATTCTGAAGCTTTTAGGAGTGTTTTGTAAAAATTAAAGGTTTGTTTTTTAACCTTTGAATTTTGCTCTTATTATTTAAAAACCGTTGGTGAATTTTAAAATCATCAGATTCTTAGAAGGCATGTTAATATTTTAGATAATAATTTAAATACATCTACAATTTAATGATGTAATGACATGCGCCATTACGTAATGTAACTTTGGTTTGCACTTTATTACTAACTCATTCTTAACTATTAGGCAGCCATAATCACCCTGTAAGCCCAAGACTGGATGTCCACTGAAGCTAAGCGGGGTTGAGCTGGTCAAAACCTGGATGGGAGACCTCCTGGGAAAACTAGTTGCTGTTGGAAGAGAAGTGTTAGTGAGGCCAGCAGGGGGTGCTCACCCCTGTGGTCTGTGGGGTCCTAACACCCCAGTATAGGTGACGGGGACACTATACTGTAAAAAGCACCGTCCTTCAGATGAGACATTTAAAACCGAGGTCCTGACTCTCTGTGGTCATAAAAAATCCCAGGATGTCCTTCGAACAAAAAGAGTAGGGTGTAACCCCGGCATCCTGGGCCAAAATTCACCCATTGGCCTCTGTTGATCTTCATGGCCTCCTAATCATCCCCATACACTGAATTGGCTTCATCACTATCTCCTCTCCACCCAGTAAGCTGGTGTGTGGGTGGGGCGTTCTGTCACAATATGGCTGCCGTCGCATCATCCAGGTCGATACTGCACACTGGTGGTGGATGAGGAGATACACCTCTTACTATGTTAAAGCGCTTTGAGTGCCTAGAAAAGCGCTATATAAATGTAACAAATTATTTATTCATAGACCAACATGAATCATGACTTCTTGATGTATCATTATCAGAGTGGCCAAGCGTGTGTAGCAGGGTTATGTTGTTACCACCAGATTATACATTTTAGTTAATTTACTTTTATTTTTATTTTTTAATTATATTTTGTTAGGGGGTATTTTATTTTGAAAGAAGCTTGTGCGCTCTTATTAAGGGTAAACAGGTCACAGTATGTACGTCGGCTGACGTCATACGTAGGTGAGGGGTTCAAATTCACAGCGCAATCAGAGTTCGTGTCCTCTTTCCACTATAGAGGAGAGGTACGATTTCATGAGCTCCGTTCATCTGATGTTAAACTGTTGTATAGGCGTTCATTTCATGTTTAATTTAAATGACAACTGTGAAAAAAGTATTTCATGTTGATGTTATATTTGACTAATTAGTTTTGAGTTATCAATCGGTTAAATGAAGTTTATTTGCATGCTCTTATGGGTGAATAGTATATTGCGGTGAAATGGCGTTCTGTTGTGTGTGTCACGAGTGAGAGATTTGTGTTAGCGGCTAAGCGCGCTATAATTTCAATTAAATATGTATGTATTTATATATAGATATGTATGTATAATTATAACTATATTATTTGTGTTATATTTTGTAAGTATACTAAAGATATATATATATATTCTAGTTTATTAATATGATGGACATTGCATCAGTGTGTTTTTGTGGTTGACTACCTGGTGTACTTAAACACGTTATTTTTGTGGTTTAACAGGCAAAAAGAGAAAGTCTGACAGATAACAGTGCTTGTCTGTTTTGTGTGTTTTTTACCGCACAGGTATGTTAATTGCATCTAATGTTACAACAAACACTGTAAAGCACTGTTTTGAGTTTATTTTTTCATATAAGAATGATATGTTGTTCATTGATTATAATAACTTATTATATATTATTTTACACTGTATTATTATATATAATGTGTATGTGTGTTGTAAAATGTGTATGTGTGCTCTTTCCTGCAATGCCACTAGAGAGGAGAGGCAAAAGAGAAAGTCTGACAGATAACAATGCTTGTCTGTTTGTGTGTTTTACCGCACAGAAAGGAGAGAGAGAAGGCGCTGCAATTAAATCACCCTTTGGCACAACCAGATTTGTGTGGAAAATCTTTTATTAACATCAAAATAACACAACGCAGAAGAAACAACCGCTACAAAACTGGTGCCGTGACCCATCGAATGGTTGATTGCTGTCGACCGCGGGATTGCTGACCTGGAGTTTTGCTGGCGCTGAGAGGGGAACTGAAGCGTGGTGTGATGAGACGGACTTCGGTCTTCTGTTGCTGTTTCTGTAATGTTTGGAGGTCGGGTGGTTTGAGTCGTGCACAGAGGATGAGACTGCTATTGGACAGTGAATTCGACATTGAAGACGCAAGACTGTGACAGATGTGCAGACTGTGGGACTGGTGAGTTGTGGTTCAGTTGGATCAGACGAGCACTGTGCTGGATCATTGAGGAGTGTCATCAATAAACTGGATGAAGGTATTTCTCATCATCAGTTGACTGATTTTTCAACCAAAGAACTGTAATACCATAGTGAACTGAATCTTATGAGGTTTATGGACACTTGAAGGTTTTTGAAGAGTTATAACACAGATTAATTGTCATTTATTTTGATTTGTTTTTTTGTTTATTTTTTGTGTACAACATTGTGTTTTGAAAGAGTAATCTGACACCTGAGGGTAATGGCTGCTAAACGAAGTGATTTGGGGTGGGACAACACATTTACAGTCGGTAGAGGGCGGGGGAAGTCTGATGAATACGCCTGATGAAACGAGGCTGTTTGGGGATCCTCAGTACTGTAGTACAGGCCGGGGTAGAACAGTTGGCGTTTCTGCCTACGACAGTAGTGAAATGTGCGGAAGTCCATACCTAGCCAGTAATTTTGAGTACGCTCCTCAGGAGTCAGAAATGTCAGGTCAAATGAGTAACCTCATAAAACAAATTGGTAGTGAGATTGGACAGTCAATCAGAGAAAGTATGATGAGAACTGAATTTCCAAATTATCCATCTGCTAAGAAGTCTCAAGAAGGTGTCAGTGGTCATGTGACTGATCAAACAAATACTACTGTCATTGATGCATCGAAAATGAACTTGATCCTGAAAGCTGAGGTGGCAGCACCGCCACACTTTAGAGGAGATGGTTCAGATAAATGTTCAATCATGGAATGGGAAGACATGATGAGGGTATATTTGAACAAACTGGATGTGACTGATTCTGAAATGATTGACGAGATAATGAACAGAGTAATGGGGCGGGCCAGAGATGTAATGAAAGTATGGCTGCGCAATGGTACAACAACTCCTACTGTTGACTCTGTCTTTTCTGTTTTTGAAGCAGCACTTTGGGGACCAAAGCAGTTCAGGTATCCCGTTGGCTGACTTCTATTCTGTGAGACCATATCCTAGAGAGGGTGCGTGGGATTACTGGATAAGACTAAATAAGGCAGCAGATGTTGCTGAGCAAAGTTTAAGATGGGAAGGCAGAACTCTGGATAACAGGAGCAAAGAGTTAGCAGTTATGTTCATTCGCAACTGTCCTGACAGAGAGTTAGCTTTTGTTTTCAAGAGTAAACCTGTACAGTCATGGACTGCGTCAGAGGTGCAAGAGCAACTTGATGAGTTGTTGAGAGAACGGAAGTTGACTAATCAAGCTGTCAAACAATTTACCACAGTTGTCTCAGAGCCAGAAGTTGATGTGACTCCCTTGCCTTCTAAGTCTGAACAGGGTGCCGGCGTGAATGATGAAAATGCATTGGACAAAGTATTGACTTTGCTGGAAAAAGCTTTAGTGTGCAACTCTCAATCTGTGAGGGGCCCCTGCCTAAACAAACAGGGCCTAGGATTCGGAATGCAGAGTGTGTCAAAGCAGTGAGCACAGCACCACTGCTCATTGTCGAATGTATAACTTGTGTTTCAAGTGTTTTGCAGCTGGACACGTGAGCTACAACTGCAACAAAACTACGTCCAGAGTGGGCTCCGGTCGGCGAGATGAAGTCACGCCACAGGGAAACTAGACAGCTCCCTTCGGGCAGAGGACGAGGTGGGGCTGTGTAGTAATTCCTCTGGTGAGACTGATATTGAATCGGTTTATTCCTTCTTCCGTGAAAGTGTTGACAAAACGAAAACTGTAATTTTTCAGAACAGCATGCAAGTTGATCAGAGTAGCAGTTTGTTTTATGCAAGTGTATTATTGCAGGACAAAGTTGAGCATCTAATTGTTTAGTCAATTGTACTCACTATGTGCTTTCAAATCTGTACTATTACTACTAACACTCGGAGAGCACGCGCTGTACGTTGGAGGCAGGCCAATCCTAATAATCTACGAACGGTCCCTCTGTCCTCTACTACTTTACTCTCTGTTCCAATTGGTCTTTGGAACTGCCAGTCTGCTGTAAACAAAGCAGATTTTATTCCTTCTATTGCTACCCATTCCGGTCTCAACCTCATGACCCTAACTGAGACTTGGATCAAACCTGAGGACACTGCCACTCCTGCAGCTCTCTCCACTAATTTCACTTTTTCCCACACCCCGCACGATTGAGGGAGGGGTGGAGGCACTGGTCTCCTTATTTCAAATGAATGGAAATTTGATCTTCTACCATCTCCTACAGGCAACAGTTCATTTGAATCTCATGCAATTACTATTACCCACCCTGCTAAAATCCACGTTGTAGTTGTGTATCGTCCCCCAGGTCAACTGGGTGACTTCCTGGAGGAGTTGGATGTGTTACTCTCAAACTTTCCTGAAGATGGTACTCCTCTGGTACTGCTCGGTGACTTCAACATCCACCTAGAAAAACCCCAGGCTACTGACTTCAACACTCTTCTCACTTCATTTGACCTCAAACGAGTGTCTACTACGGCTACTCACAAATCAGGTAACCGACTGGACCTCATCTACACACGCTACTGCTCCACTGACAACACATTAGTAACTCCGCTGCACACCTCAGACCACTTCCTCATCACTTCTAACCTCACACTAACTCCTGACATAGCACGCGCTCCTTCGCAGGTCACCTTTCGACGTAACCTACGCTCGCTCTCTCCCTCTCGCCTATCCTCAATGGTTTCATCCGCACTACCTTCACCTCTCAGTTTTCAGCACTCGACACAAACAGTGCTACTGACACTCTTTGCTCCACTCTAACAATCTTGCTTAGACAACTTTTGCCCCCTTTCATCCAGACCAGCACGCGCTACCCCCTCTGCCCCCTGGTTGTCCGATGCTCTCCGTGAACATCGTACTAAACTAAGGGCTGCAGAGAGGAAATGGCACAAATCTAAAAACTCTACCGACCTTAGTGTGTATCAGTCACACTTTCTTCCTTCTCTGCAAATGTCTCCACTGCTAAAATGACATACTACCACAACAAAATTAACAACTGTTCCGACTCTCGCGCACTCTTCAAAACGTTCTCTTCTCTTCTCTGTCCTCCTCCCCCTCCTCCTTCATCAACTCTTACAGCTGATGACTTTGCAACTTTCTTCACAAATAAAACAAAAACCATCAGTGACCAATTCCTCACACCACAAACTAATAATAACTTCATAACGACAAATACATAATCTCTCACCTCCTTTTCTCCTCTCTTGGAGACGGAGGTTTCCAAGCTCATCCTTTCCAATCATCCCACTACTTGTCCGCTAGATCCTATCCCCACTCACCTCCTTCAAGCCATTTCTTCTTCGGTCATACCTGCGCTTACTCACATTATCAACACCTCGCTTCACACTGGTACATTTCCCACAGCATTTAAGCAGGCTCGGTAAGCCCACTGCTTAAAAAACCTGCTCTAAATCCAGCACTTTTAGAAAACTACAGACCGGTATCCCTTCTTCCATTCATTGCAAAGTCACTTGAGCGAGTTGTGTTCAACCAACTCTCTCTGTTTCTTGCACAGAACAACATTCTGGACAACAACCAATCTGGCTTCAGGAGTGGCCACTCAACTGAGACTGCCCTACTCTCGGTTACAGAGGCCCTGAGACTGGCAAGGGCAGCTTCCAAATCCTCTGTACTCATCTTGCTGGATCTGTCTGCTGCCTTTGACACAGTTAACCACCAGATCCTCATGTCCATCCTCAGAAAGATGGGCATCTCAGGAACCGCCCTCCTGTGGTTCGAGTCTTACCTCTCAGATAGGTCCTTCAGGGTGTCTTGGAGGGGTGAGGTTTCAAAGTCACAACTTCTTGCTACTGGAGTTCCTCAAGGCTCAGTGCTTGGACCACTTCTCTTCTCCATCTACATGTCGTCATTAGGATCGGTTATTCAGAAGCATGGCTTTTCCTACCACTGCTATGCTGATGACACTCAACTATACTTCTCATTCCAACCAGATGATCCGACGGTAACTGATCGCATTGCAGCCTGTCTGAGTGACATTTCTAGCTGGATGATGGACCATCACCTTCAGCTCAATCTTGCTAAGACAGAACTGCTTGTGTTCTCCGCTAACCCATCACTTCACCACAACTTCTCTATACAGCTGGGTTCGTCAACCATAACTCCTTCCAGGACTGCCAGGAACCTTGGAGTTGTGATCGATGATCAGTTAAGCTTCACAGACCATATTGCTACAACGGCCCGGTCCTGCAGGTTTGCCTTATACAACATTAGGAAGATTAGGCCCTTCCTGTCAGAGCAAGCTGCACAACTCCTTGTCCAAGCTCTTGTTCTCTCCAGACTGGACTATTGTAATGCTCTCTTGGCAGGCCTTCCCGCATGTACTATCAAGCCTCTGCAACTGATCCAGAATGCAGCAGCCAGAGTGGTCTTTAATGAGCCGAAAAAAGCTCACGTTACCCCTCTCTTCATCAGGTTACACTGGCTACCAATAGCCGCTCGCATCAAATTCAAGGTACTGATGTTTGCCTACAAGACCACAACTGGCACTGCACCAATATACCTAAACTCGCTAGTTCAAACTTATGCGCCCTCCAGAAGCTTGCGTTCTGCAAGTGAACGACGTCTTGTGGTGCCATCCCAAAGAGGTACCAAATCACTCTCACGGACCTTTTCCTGGACTGTGCCCAGCTGGTGGAATGACCTCCCGATCTCAATTCGAACAGCTGAGTCTTTAGCCATTTTCAAAAAACATCTAAAGACGCATCTTCTTCGCCAGCACCTGACTAACTAATACTAACACTTACTTAAAAAAAAAAAAAAAAATCCTAGCTACGTGTACTGTGCTAGACTAACTGAGACTTGTCTTGGCACTTGCATACTGTTGCTCTCTCAATTGTCTGATTGCTTCTATTGTTCTCCTCATTTGTACGTCGCTTTGGATAAAAGCGTCTGCTAAATGATTAAATGTAAATGTAAATGTAAAATCATGTTTAATCATAAAAATGTTTGTTGGCTCAGTAAGTTGGAGTGTATCCTCAGGCACATTAACAAATTAATTATTAAACATAACATACAACACAATCTACAAACTATTGTGCCTAAATTAACAGTAGCCTAAATACCTGCTGAACTTCATCACACTTTGAAGCATTTCTTATTCTGAAAACAGTCATTTTCAGTGGCGCTTTAAGGCGAAACAGGAAACTCATGAATATTCTTGTATGCTCCGCCCAGCGTCACCGAAAATCTCAGACACCAAATATTTCAGAACACCGGATCTCAAGAGAGCAGCGAGTGTGACGTCACATCGTCCGGCTGCCAAAATAAAAGTCCCGTTCACAGCCGCTGAATAAAACACATTGGGCCTCATTTACGAAACGAACGTACGACCGAAATTTGGGTTCTGTACGGTCGTTTCTACGCAAAACTTGGTATTTATCAATATGGACGTGAGCAGTGGCTACGATCAAATCTCACGTCAGGTCTGAGCTTGTGTACGCAAGTTTTTGATTTAGCTTGAACTTGCGTGCAGCATAGAGAATTGTATAATGACAGCATTTTGTTCATTTAGATTATTTTCCTAAACCGACAAACAAAGCTTTTTCTTTTTTCTTTAGCTTTATACGCAAATAGCAGCATAGACAACAGACCGTGAGGAATCACACATCGTCGTATCCAGAACTTGCGTGCAGCATAGAGAATTTCGGAGAATTGTATAATGATAGCATTTTGTTCATTTAGATTATTTTCCTAAACCGACAAACAAAGGTTGTTTTTTTCTTTTTTTCTTTCAGGGCTTTAGCTTTATATGCACAAATAGCAGCACAAAAGACCATAAGGAATCACACATTGTCATATCATGCTCCTGCAGCGCTTCTGTGAATGGAGAAAAACAGAAATTATAAAAGGAATAAAATAAATAGGGCTACACAAAATATATTTCTCTTAATTAACAGATTAACAAAAGAAAAAAAAACAGTGCGACAAGTATAGGCCACTTTCGTTTTTGTGACTTAATGCATTTTATTTGTTTTCTATAACTTTTTTATTTAACTGATTGGTGATCACGCAGGTGCCTCACACGCACACACACAACATTTCAGCGTTACTAACTTGACATTTCAGCCATTAATCAAACTAAAATACAGTCAACAAAACATAAATGTTACACTGCTCAATTTACAAGGTCCACTGTAAAATCAGCGTGCAGCGCCGAAACAAACATTTATTGCGCATGTAAAGGGTGATATTTTACGTGGATATTGGAACTCAAGTTAAGTACAAAGCCTTGTTTACATCATAGATAATAGTTTAGCAACCAAATGTTACATGGCAAAAATGGAAACATTTGGATGTCGAATGAGAGGCTTGTGAGCCCAATGCCGTTTAGTTTCGCTTTAATTAATTCATTTTAGTTTGACGTTGTATTCTGTTTATAATGAATGCCACTATAGCCTAATTTGTGTTTTACTTCATAGTTTAATATAAAATTTTATAGCTCCTCATTTTTTCATTCTTGTTTTGTAATACCGTTACATTTAAAGGGTTTGTTGTGGATTAAGGAAAACTAAATAATCTATATAGTGTTTATAATATTTATAAATTTTTCGTTATGTTTACTGGTGTAATGAGGGGTCAGTGACGTTGTGATCCATTTGCAGCTTTTATTAAACAAAGACGAGGTCAGACAGGCAAAGTTCATACAGCAGTATCAAGATCAGCGTAGGCTAGGCAGGTTCATAAACAGTATCAAAGCAATAGGTCGGGGCAGGCGGCAGACAGAGAGAATATCCAAGAGGCAGGCGTGGTCAGTAAGGCAGGCAGCAAACGATCAGAGGAGAATAAACAGTCCAGGTAATACACGGGTAATCACTCACAGAAAAACGCTCGGAAATGTCAGCAGTAGCAAAACAAGACTTCGCAACGAGGGTGAGGAAAGCACTGGTTAAATAGTCTGTGATGATGACTGACACCTGTGCAGGTGATCAGTCTCAGGCACGGGGTCATGGGAAATGGAGTCCGAAAGAACCGGTTAGTACTCCGGTGATGGCTCCCTCTGGTGGCGATCGGAGGGAGCCACAGAGGCCAGATTTGTGACAACTGGTATTTAATATACATATAAATTAATGCCATTGTTTGCAATTATAAGGTTAAAGGGTGTTTTTGGAGTAAGATCAATTTCTCTTTCATGAGATTACTTCCTCTTTTTGGCCGGGTTATGTTTCTCCGTGTCGTAAACTTTAGGGGCGTGGCTTCTAAACCGGGGTGTTTTTAGGGGCGTAATATTCAAATGACGATTGTTTTCAGCCGCCACATTTATCAACGTACGATCTTTCGTACGATGGGATTGGCGGCATAGGAATGTTTCATAAATCACACGTGAGCTCACATGTGAGCTCGGATCTGCGCTCATTTCTACGTTAGATTGATAAATGAGGCCCATTCTGTTCAGAACTAAACAAGTGTTAGATTATATATAGTAGACAGAATTTTAACGACTGGTGAAGAATCCAGAGATACACTAATATGCAAACGGTATAGTTTCACAGCTCTTTATGTGCAGTATGTGTGTTATTATTCTTCTTCTTCATAAACACAAACTGCTCTTCTCTCAGCACATTTACACATTTATTACACATTTACATTCATTGACATGATTGTGAAAAGTCTTCCCTTGTCCATGGTTTTAATATAAACATAAGACATAATCTCCTTATTTCTTGCATTTTCATTATTTGTCTGTAACTCTGACTACATATGCTGAAAAAGAAAATCGAGAAATAATATTTCATAAAAACATTAATATTGCTAAAGGTAACAGTGACAAAAATGGTACATGTGGTCTTTAATAATTGCACAAAAAAGATTTTAAAAGTCATTAAGCTGTCATTTACGTATTCATAAAGTCAAAAGGTAATCTTATAATGTGGTCTAAGTTTAAATGTTAGAAAAATAAATACATTTTAAGACATCTTGCCATACCAAAAGAGGACATTTCTGTAGAATGACTCAGTTATTCCATGGTATTGCTACTAAAACCATAGATTAGTTTTTATTGTTTTATACAAATGTTAGTCAATATGCCAAAAAAAACACAGTTTTACTATGATAAAACCATGGCTAATATTCATGAATGTTGTTCGTACAAACTCTGAGCAGGCACAATAATATTCTTATAGACTGATGACAATGAGATGAAAAACTAATCCTTATAATGAGTAAATTCCAATACAAAGAAAATCATCCCAAAACAATAATTCAGAAAAAAAAAAGAAAACCTTGTGTTGAAGATCAAATCTTAAGATGTGAAGCGTTTTTTTTCCTATCTTCTTTCTTCTTTCTCTCTCTTGTTTTCTCTGTCCCCTGGTCTTGTCTGTCACAGTGTGGTTAAGTAAAAGGGTATATAAAATTTAATTAATTAATATTAAAAAAAAAAAAAAAATAAATAAATAAATAAATATATTTAATTAAAAAAAAAGAAAAAAAAGGCTGTGAATGATGATAGTATAGCCATGCATATGTACTGTCATGTGTTATCTGTGCTACTGACAGGCCAAAAAAAAAAAAAGAAAAAAAAAAAAAAAAAAAAAAAAAAAAAAAAAATAAGATGTGAAGCGTGCCTGTCACAAATCCTGACCATGAACTTTGGTTCATTCACCACTAGAGGTCACTCACCCATCACATGGACTTTCACACCACACAGTTACAGATCACACACGGACTACATTTCCCATCAGTCACAGCATTACACAATCACCTGATTTTAGTCACAGCTGCTTCCCATCAGTATCACACCTGCACCTCATTCACTGCTCTACATAAGCAGCCTTCACACTCACACACATTGCGAAGTCTTGTTCTTGCACCGACTGACATTTCTGAGCGTTTCCCCATTCTTCTGATTCTGATTTCTGTGTTTGACCCCGGACTGCCCTGATACTCTGAACCTGTGCTTGTGACCCCGACTCCTGCCTGGAACTGTTTACGTCTCTGCCCTGCCTCTGATATTCCTGTTTTTGCCTGCTGACTATTGCCTGTTTAATTCTGCCTCTGTCTAATAAATATATGCTGCACTTGGATCCACACGCCTCAGACCAGTCATAACAGAAGACTTCGCCATACCAGGATCCAGCAGCCCAGTATTCTCTCGTCACCGAGGTATCAGTTCCAGTCTCTATGTCAGCCTTTCACCAATCCCGCCTAACCATAGATCCAGTCGACCAGCTACTAGGACTACGGCAAGGAGATCGATCTATTGAGGACTATGTTCAGCAGTTCTGTGAGTTAATATATCAAGTTCCTCTATATGATGAAATTTTGTTTAAAGAGTTATTCCAGTTTGGACTCAATGAACCAGTTAAATCACGGTTACCCGGAGGGCAAGTTAATGTCCAATTGAGCGAATTCTTGGACTATGCACTAATGTTGTGTGACTCTGCTTTTACTGTGGGTGTTGTGGAAGAGGAACGCGACGCTGCACTCACTCCTGAGATGACGGCCGCACCAGAGCACGCTCACAAAATGGCGGCGACAGCAGATTCAGGTCGCACAATGGCGGTCACAACAACTCCCCGTCATGTCAGGGCTGCCAGTCATGAGCCTAGTCAAGTCCCCGCTGATGTCAAGGAGCGAAGTCAAGTCCCAGCTGATGTCAAGGAGCCAAGTCAAGTCCCAGCTGATGCTAAAGAGCCAAGTCAAGTCCCAGCGGATGTTAAGGAGCCAAGTCAAGTCCCAGCTGATGTTAAAGAGCCAAGTCAGGTCCCAGCTGATGCTAAAGAGCCAAGTCAAGTCCCAGCTGAGGTCAAGGAGCTAAGTCAAGTCCCAGCTGATGTTAAAGGGTCAAGTCGAGCCACAGTTGATCGTCACGAGTCAAGCCAAGCCACAGTTGATCGTCATGAATCAACCCCTCTCTCAGCTGACCAGCCAGAGTCAGACCACGTCACAGCTGACCAGCCAGAGTCAGACCACGTCACAGCTGACCAGCCAGAGTCAGACCACGTCACAGCTGACCAGCCAGAGTCAGACCACGTCACAGCTGACCAGCCAGAGTCAGACCACGTCACAGCTGACCAGCCAGAGTCTCTTCACGTCTCCGCTGAACAGCCAGAGCCACACCAAGCCACTGTTGATCATCATGAGCTCACCCAACATCAAAGCTCTTCAGTCCGAGCCTCGCCACGGCACAGCCGAACTGCCAGAATCTGTCACACCGAGAGATTCAAGGTCAATCCTTCGAGTTCCCTGTCTGGTGTCCAGCGTAAGGGATGTACCGCTGGTGTCTGCACACGCAGCTGGTATCCCCCAAACCTTTCCATTTATGCCCTCCTGTTCCTGAACTAATTCCCCTGTCTGAAGCGCTTCCCAGGATGGGGATCGCTTTATGCTGCGTTTGGGACGCATACACCATCTCTGAACTGCCCCAGGGGATGGCATCCGCGGCAGCTCCTCCAGAGGTGGCGGCACATGCTGCAGAACCTCCCCAAGCGGTGGTGCTCGCCTCAGCCCCTGGTAAGGTGGTGGCGCCCAGCAATGTACTCTCAGCCTGTTATGTTACATTCAAAGAGACTGTCACTGAACTCCACCTGCCTCCTGATTTTACCACCGTAGAACCTCCAGAGGTGGCGGCGTTAGCTGCAGAACCTCCAGAGGTGTCAGTGGTATCCTCTTCTTAATCCTTGTCCTGTCCAGTCACGGCTATGGAGGCCGTCTGTGAACTCTCACCTTGTCCTGTCACGGCTAGGAAGGCCGTCTGTGAGCTCTCACCTTGTCCTGTCACGGCTAGGAAGGCCGTCTGTGAACTCTCACCCTGTCCTGTCACGGCTAGGAAGGCCGTCTGTGAGCTCTCGCCCCGTCCTGTCACGGCTAAGGAGGCGTCTATGAACTCTCGCTCTGTCCGGTCAAGGCTATGGAAGCCATCTGCAATCCCCTGTCCTGCCAAGTCACGGCTATGGAAGCCGCCTGTGATTCCCTGTCATGGCTACGAAGACCGCTGAGGATTTCCTGTCAAGCCTTGCCACGGCCCCTGACACCATGAAGGCTCTCCCAGTGTTGTCTGTCTCTGCTCTCCCTGTGTTGTTTGTCCTTGTTCTCCTCTGGTTCCAGGTTCTGTCATGGCTACCTGCCCAGTCTGCTTCCCTGCGGTGGTCTCTGGTCCCGTCTGTTCCGCCCTGGTGGGCTCCGGGTCCGTCTGCTCCGCCCTGGTGGGTTCTGGTCCCATCTATGTCACAAATCCTGACCATGAACTATGTCACAAATCCTGACCATGAACTTTGGTTCATTCACCACTAGAGGTCACTCACCCATCACATGGACTTTCACACCACACAGTTACAGATCACACACGGACTACATTTCCCATCAGTCACAGCATTACACAATCACCTGATTTCAGTCACAGCTGCTTCCCATCAGTATCACACCTGCACCTCATTCACTGCTCTACATAAGCAGCCTTCACACTTACACACATTGCGAAGTCTTGTTCTTGCCCCGGCTGACATTTCTGAGCATTTTCTGTGTTTGACCCCGGACTGCCCTGATACTCTGAACCTGTGCTTGTGACCCCGACTCCTGCCTGGAACTGTTTACGTCTCTGCCCTGCCTCTGATATTCCTGTTTTTGCCTGCTGACTATTGCCTGTTTAATTCTGCCTCTGTCTAATAAATATATGCTGCACTTGGATCCACACGCCTCAGACCAGTCATTACAGTGCCAAGTTTTCCTCCCGGAGTGACTTTCATTAATTCACTGAAAGAGTCATGCTACAAACCAAAAATTAATAAACTAACATCAGAATATTAAAAATAAATAAAAAATCAGATTTTACAAAGTCATGCTAAAAACATTCATAAGAGCAATGGATAAAGTTACTAATTATCATCCATATAACAATTATAGTTAAGGAAAGCTAGTACAATAATAAGCATTGTAGCATGAATAATAAGTAATACAGTTATCCACACCTTGCATATAGTAAAGTATCAACAAATTGTAATTAAAAAATAAGGTCTAATTTATCAATGTTCATCCCCCCCAAAACAGAAAAATGTGCATTTTAGGTGTTATTATAGTGCAACTCTTAACACCACACCCCAGACCTCACTAATTTTCAAACCCTGGTTATGACCATGAGTCAAAGTAGAAAAAATAAAATAAAATCCAAATCTTTTTTTGGTGTCAGTGTAAATGCAGCCTTAGTGTGCAGCATCCAGACATATCAAAACTGACATCACTTAAACCAGACATTTAAAATAAATCGTTCAGCATTTACTACATTTTTACTCCCGCGCCGTGGTTACTAAGCAACGGGGGAAACAGCTGCTGGCTTGATGACGCAAACGAACCGCGGTTCGGACCCAAATAAAATAATATGCGGGCGGGGGGAGGGGAAGCAAACGAACTCGGGTTCGGCCCAGGCAATGGAACCAAGTGTGAAAGCATGCTCAATTTACCACCTGTAACCATTACACTACATCAGAACAACATAACACACAACCAAATCTCACACCATGCAATTTGACATACAGTACCTGGCATAGTAATTACACCATCCTCACCAATAGACTCCTCCACCACACTCTTCCCATCCAATGATGATCTAGAAGAATTTATGGTAGAAGACTTCCCAGAAAAACACCGTCCCCTTCAACATCAACAACTCCAACAACATCCACTGCACCGTCTTCAGTCATACAACCCACAAAAGCCCCTCAGTCTGCAAAAATAAGAACTTCCCGTCCAAAAAAATTCATACATGCATTCATACACTTTTGCTTACATATACATAAATACATGCATACATACATACACGTACATGTGCACATTTATACAAAGATCTACATATACGTGTGTATTACATGTACACATACACATTAACACAAACATCTTCAGGCATGCATATTGTGCACAAGTAGTACATGTGTATGCTTGTGTATACATACAAGTACTTGCGCACATTTATTCAAACACCTATGTACACATACGTAGTACAAGTCCACATACACATTAATACAAACATCTTCTGACATGCATAATGTGCACATGTTCTTGTATCTATACATACATACAGATGTACTACATGGATACATACAATTACACACACACACACATTAACAAACATCTGCAGACATACATAATGTGCACATGTTCTTGTATGTACAGTCATGGCCAAAAATATCGGCACCCTTGGTAAATATGATCAAAGAATTTCACACTTACATATAATAAATAGAATAAAGTTTATGCGTATTTGGCGTGCTGTCTGAGGGGAGGGCTCCGAGCTCGGAATTTTGGCCCGAACCCAGAGTTCCCCCCCTACAGGTTAGGACAGTAATAGTTGTAAGTGCGGAGAAGGGGTTGTGGAGGGATGCTGGAAAACTGCCACTGAACAGAGGTAAGTCTGCGGTGTATATATACAAGCCTCTTATCTTGTTAACTGGGTTGATTACGGATTGTTCTCCTCTCGTGTTAATTAGGTTAATTATCTGAACGTGCTCCTCCCGAACTTTAATAAAACATCATACTGTGAAAATTAATCTGCATTGTTAATCCTTTTGATCTTTTATTAAAAAAAAATCACAAAAATCAAACCTTTCATTGGATAATAAGATTTTAAAATGGGGGGAAAATATCATTATGAAATAAATGTTTTTCTCAAATACACATTGGACACAATTATTGGCACCCCTAGAAATTCTTATGAGTAAAATATCTCTGAAGTATATGAAGCTGTGGCCGGGCAGTTTTTGTTCGTCGGCCGACTAAGTTTTCTCAGTGTGTTCCACGCCGTCAGTTAAGTTGGTCCTCATCAGCTTTTTTCCGGCCGATTCGTCATGTTCGGGGCTCGTCGGTCAGTCGGGCCATCTGATCATTCTGATTGGCTATTCAGCTGGCGAACCAGTGCGTGAGAAAAGCGCAGAATGGACGTGCTATTGGCCGTTGGGTGTCGAGCGTCGGCTTGGTGTGTCAGGGCAACTTTGGACCCAGACGCTGCCAACCCCGCAGTCTGCTTTCGTCGCCACTAGTTAGTCGGTGTCGGCTTGGTGTGTACCGGGCTTAAGACTCACCTCAGAAAAACAAATTATTTTGTCAGAGACACAGCTGAAGTAGCTAAAAAAATGCCTCAGACAAACGCGCTGTCCCGATTCAGTATCTGCGGCAGATGAGATGGTGTAGCCTGGTCTGTGTCATTATTTCGACCTTATCATTAAGAAATAAAAAGTTTCACGACGCAGAAAAAAATATTTTCCTTTCTTGTAAACATCCTGTGCGCGCGGAGTGTCACGTGAGTCAGTTGTGGAGACGCGCGCGTATGTCACTCACTATATTAAGCTTTTTTTTCTTTTTTATCACTTTATTAAACCTTCAAATAACACAGGCATTTTCCATTGTTAAACACATTAACAATAAATCCAAGCAGCATAAACAAAATAAGCATTAAAATAATACTAAAAGCAAGTTATAACACAATTATAACTCTTCATTTTTAAAATGTTTTATGGATTGAAATAAAATTCTAAAATCATTTTCGAGGAGAAACTTTAACAAATCTACATATTATTGTGCAGAAATTCGATCTCTTTAATTGCACAATATAAGCAATCATCCATAATCTGACTTGGAGAAAATAAAATTTTATCTTAAGGGAACTTTCAATCTTGTGTCTGATGTTTACTTACGCTTTTTAAATAGCAAATTCTGGTAATCAGAACATATAAAGTACGTGCAAATGATGGTCATGAAATTACGTGCATGCGACGTTGCAGGTACGTTGCCAGTAAGTAATTAAATTACCTATATATTACCAATAGAGGACGTACCTGGTACGTGCTTGGTAATATTAGGATGTTAGGAGGACGTACTGACAAAGTTGTGAGTTGGTAATTTGATGGTAACTAAATTACAGGCATGCGACGTCGTAGTTACATTATCAATTGGTAAGTCATATGACATTACCAAAAATTACCAATACGCTACGTAACTGTTACGTCGTGTGTTAGCAGGGAAGTTAGAGCGCATCTGAAACATCTCCCGTTTGATGTGGTTATAAAGACGTTCTGCATCTAAATAAGCGCAATCCCCCTGCGTTAATTGCGTTAAATATTTTTTACGCGTTAATCTGAAAAAATGTATTGCATGCATTAACGTGCTAATTTTGACACCACTAGTTTTTATACTTCATTTTTAGCTGCTGCCACATTCTTGTTTCTTTTTTATGTCTTTTTCCTTTTTTCTTTTCTTTTTTGAGGCCATGGGATACCATTAAAATTAATAATAGTTCAATAATTTACTGATATTATAACAGTTATTAAATTATTGACAGTTATTAAGAATTAAAGTTACGCATTGACGGAAGTACGCACGCTGACGTCTTTTTGGCGGGAGCTGTTGCCATGGTGAATCGTAATTTCGGCGCTCCGCTGATCATGACTTTTCATAGTCGTGGGGCACGCGCTTAACTCAGTCAACCTACTCAGAGTTGAGTAAACTAACACAATTCAGCTGTTCTAGAGTTCAGAGTTCAAGTTTAAACTCACAGTTGGTTGAACCTCCTTATTGAAACGGGGCCCAGGTTTGAGTTGGTCTGTGGCGCAGTCTATTTTCAGTTCTTTAAAATAGCAACGCGCCAACAATGCGCCTGAACACCTCTCTTTTTAGACCAGCACGCCCATGAGTGCACAAATGGATGCAAATGCATTTGCTATTTAAACAACGTGGTGCGACTCAGTAAGACTAAATAACCAGCTCTCCCTTTCAAGATGTTAATCTGCACAAAAATCCTGATTTATAATCCAGCCATCCTCTGATAAAATCAAATAGGCTACACATAAGATAAAGACAATAGCTGTGTTGTGATTTCGGCTATACTTGCATGTTAAATTAGAGAAGCAACATAATATGTGTTTTAACTGAAAGCGCTGTTCCTCTCAGCTGCTCGCTGAACAGAGCAGACACAGAGAGAGAGGTGTGTGCGCAGCGGGAAAGAGAGACTCGCGCTCGTGCAGCAGTACCATCGAGTCTCAGAAACTAAACAAGGTTTGGGCAAACCCTAACGATTGGTCGCTAGGCACTTTTTGAAAAAAAAATACAAATAAAAAGTTGCTAAAGTGGCAACACTGTCAGCATCTCCATCCATTTCCATTCCTCCATCTACGGGCTAGGCCACGGGTCAAACAGAAAATACGCACTGCGTTAATCACGTGTTAATTTTAACAGCCCTAATAATAATAATAATAATAATAATAAAAATAATGTTAATTATAATAAATGTTAAGCATTTTGCCCAGTCAGCAACGGCTGGCCAGGACCCGAGATGGGCCGACCTGATCAAGACGTCCAAGCACATCATCAGAGAGAGTGCAACACAAACTAATTGTCAGTAAAAACTAGACAATGGACCTTAAACAGGAAAGGCGGTGGAGAAAAACTTTGAGAAAGCAAAAAAACGAAAGAAAAAAAAGGTGCCAAATGCGTAAAATTTACCAAACTCTTTTCAAAAGGTTTCAATTTGGCTGCTGCAGCGGAGGACAGTAGTGCCAGGTAAGACGAAAACAGAAAATATAGCAAGCTCAAGTTAATTTCACTCTATTCAGCTACTTCTGCCAATTAGCTCCAGTGTTTTTTTGACAGTAGCCTACATTGTATTAAACATTTGTAATCTTAGTGTACAACCCATGTATATTTTAAAATGTCATTGCTTCGTGATAATTGGTTACAAGTGTTAGCTAGCCTGTTACTGAATTGCATGACTGAAATATCAGTGGGATTTAGGGTAAACAGACATATTGCTACTTGCAATATAGCCCAACACATCAAAAACCTATAGCCATAGTACTGTAGATGTTTGTAGTGAACAGCCCGAGACCCCTGGTCTTCCAATACCAGTGCTATGAGGAAGGATGCTATGGTAGGCCTAGCAGAGACAGGGAGGAGTGTGGTAGAGGTAGGAAAAAAAACCGTGACACACAAATGTACTTTGGGTTTGTAATCAACTTTACAGTAGTAAGCATTCTTTGCCAGTTACATACATTGAATATTTAAATATCTGTTACATACGGTACTGCTTATATTATTTCACCATCTGTACACAAATGTAAGTAGTGAATAAGCGTGTCCGTGGGTAGGCTGGTGTGACTACAGTGCCAGGGCAGAATTTTTGTCCCAGTCTGTACTGACATACCTTTTACTATGTGCACTTTTTGAAATCAATGACTGACAGCTAGATTTTGACATATGTAACTTCCCAGATAAGTATGAAAGTCTTTAAAAACAACAACTTTCAGTTTTGAACTTTCATTATCAAGTTGTTCTTAACTGTCCCATTGAAAAAGCTCTTCTCATAAACCCTGTTATCCAATGTACACATTTGTGTACAGATCTTCTGAAACAGGAGACAATTCCTTTGATGCTTTGAAATGTAATACCAGTGACACTGATTAATATTGGCATCCTTCTGTCTCGGGAGACAATGGAGTATCTGTGCCCGAGTCAGTCTGTTGTGGAATTGCAGTGCCTGCTGTGGCTAAACAGTCCAATACGAGAGCGGCAGAGTCTGTTGCAGTTGCTACAGGTGAAGCCTGTGACTGCTTCCGTGGGCTGACTCTGACTCTGTCGTCTGCGCTGCCTCTTCTCCTCCCACTGGTCCTCTCTCTTTACCTCGCTCAGCTTTATGCTGGTCCTTACGGCGAGTCGCCAGCTCACACGGTCTGCGGTGGCAGCTTCCAAGTCTGCGGCATTCAGGCTTCTGGCTTTCAGGTCACACTTGCAGACGTCTTTGTACCGGAGCGCTAGTCTGCCTGTTGGTCTGGTACCGGAGGCAAGCTCACCGTACATGATGTCCTTAGGAATCCGGCCATCCTGCATTCGGCAGACATGGCCGAGCCAGCATAGGCATCTTTGTGAAAGGAGTGCGTGCATGCTGAATGTTTTTGCCTGGGCCAGCACTTTAGTGTTTGGGACACTGTCCTGCCAGGTGATGCCCAGGATCCTCCTCAGGCAGTGCAGATGGAAAGAGTCAAGTCTGCGTTCTTGCCAGGTGTACATAGTCCACGTCTCACTGCCGTAAAGAAGAGTGCTGAGGACACTGTCCTGGTACACTTTCATCTTTGTGTTGGTGGTGAGCATGCTGTTGTTCCACACTCTCTTGGTCAGGCGGGCATCGCTATTGATGCCTTGCCGATTCTGGGACCTCATTTATAAAATGTTGCGCAGAAACCATCCTAAATTTGTTCTAAGATCATTTCGCAAAAGTGCGTAAGTGCGATTCAGAGAAAACGAACGTGCGCACAAAAACACGTGCGTAAGCCTCTCTTCCAGATGTGACGTTTATAAATCGCAAATGATCTTGAAATTGTGCGCAGCTGACTGGTGTCAGATCTCCGCCTTGTAAACGCCCCCTAATTAATATCATTATCATATAAAAGAGCACACGCCAACATCCGAATTTCTATGCTTGAGAATGACGAGCACAAAGAAAAAAAACAACTTTACTGAGTCTGAAATTGAGGTCCTTCTGGCGGAGGTAGAGGTTCGTGCGGGGATGCTTTTTCAGAGTCTCTCCAGTGGGCTTTCACACAAAACTAAATGTGTGGCATGGCAGTGTATAGCGCAGGCTGTGAACGAGGTAGGGGGGCAGCAAAGGTCCCTAAAAGACGTAAAAAAAAAAAAAATGAAATTACAGTCCAAAAAACGCATTGTCTTCTCATTGCACGGTTTGCAATATCTTCAAGAAGCGCTAATGCTGCCATTCTGCTTCTTGCAAACTACTACTTCATAGGCCATTTTATAGGCCATAGATGCATAGGAATTATTAACATGCGTGGATCCAAATTATTTCATAATATGTAATTATTCTTTGGACAAACAATGTGTGTGTTGTTATATTTTTTTTCTATTGACTATTATCAAAATGACTACTAGAAACAACAGAAATAATAATAATAGTAGTAGTGGTAGTAGTAGTAGTAATTATTAAACAATAAGGTTTCCAAAAGTAAGAATAAACTACGAATTCAAGTAAAATTTTCAGTCATCTTATAAAAAGTGAGCCATCCTACTTTTAAAATCACTTGCTATGACAACTAATAAAAAGTGTAGTATCACAAAATTCTAGCAAAACTAAATAAAAAAAACATAGAAAGAAAAATTGGATGTTTCATATCATAATAAAATAAATTATTACACGATTATGGTCTCAGATCTGAAAAAACCAGCATGTGATTTGGAATTTCTTTATATTTACAGTTTACTAATGCTGCTCAAATGTGCCATTAATGTACTGACACAAACATATCTAGTGTATTTTATACAAATATAACTGATGTAAATGACAAAAACAAAGTTTAAGGCTGATGTCTCTATTCATTTTCACAGAAGCAAAGCGGCAGATGTTATAAATAAAAACAGTTAACAATGTTATTGAATAGAATATATTAAAACCGTTATTGAACGACATATTCTTACACAGACAAAACAGTCGGAGATGTTTATGCATTTTATTTTATTTTTTTATTTTATTTTACGCAATAGTAGTAAAACAAGACGTCGCCAGTTCTCTTGTAAAATAAAATAATAAAAAACAAGGAATAAACTGTGTAGCCTAGAATGCGAGTAAAGAACTCTCAACATTAGGCTACTAAAAAGGTCAGTTTAATCTCGCAAAAACTCCCGTTAATAAAAAATCTGACTACACTGCACAATTAATCTTTCACACTGCATCTTTGTTGTTTATGATGAATTCGTTGCTTGCACGTACACCGCTTTTATTAGATATTCAAATAGCTGCAGTACTCTGAATTTGCCACAAGGAAAAGTGCGTACGTCTGCTCAGACCTTGACGTGGCGGTAAGCACTTTTCCACGTCAAAGACCGTCTTTATAAATATGAGCTTTGGCGTGGATTTAAGCGTACGCACACTCTAAGATCAAATCTGAGCGTACGCACGCTTTATAAATGAGGCCCCTGGTGTTCAGCTTGTTGTCCAGAGAGAGGTCGCAGGAGATAGTAGAGCCAAGATATGTAGTGAAGTAATAATGTAGTAATGAAGTCCTCCACTACCTCGAGGGTGTGATGACCGATGGAGATATTGGCATCCTTCTGTCTCGGGAGACAATGGGGTATCTGCGCCCGAGTCAGTCTGTTGTGGAATTGCAGTGCCTGCTGTGGCTTAACAGTCCAATACGAGAGCAGCAGAGTCTGTTGGCACTGACTCTGCCGTCTGCACTGCCTCTTCTCCTCCCACTGGTCCTCTCTCTTTCCCTCGCTCAGCTTTATACTGGTCCTTACGACTCATCATATAATTCAATAAATCATATTTTTTAAACTTTATATTGTTTTTCCTTTGCACCATTAATGTGTTAAGTAGAGAAATATGCAAGCAAAAACTATGTCCCCAAAACACTATTTGCATACAGACAGCTGGCCTACTTACACTCAACTCTGCAAGACCATGCTGGTAAAACAGCATCACCAGCTCCATTTTGCTTGAGAACAGCAAGGATATACTGGTCCACCAGCTACACCAGCATTATACCAGTGTAAGGTAATATGTAATGTAAGGGAAACAGGTCAATTTAGTTCAAAGGGAATAATTTATAATTTTATAGGGAATTTGAACAGAATCACTGTTTCACGGCTGATCACTGAACGATTCACTGAACGAGCCATATAACATCAACTCTGCACTGGATATTAAAATAAGCACAAAACACAAGATAATCCTCTTTTCAATATAAATATATAAGGCTTTATTTGATAAACCTAAGACATGTAAACTAATCTAATACATGAACACATGCATTCACACGTTGCAGAAAGAGAGAAAGTGAGGAAATGATGAGTTTAAGAGAATGAAAATGTGAAATCCCAAGTTTACAGCAATATGTGCAATTGCATAGACCTGAACCATCAATCACTTACAGTAATTAACCCTCGCATTGAGTTCCTCAATGAGGCTAAAATTTGTATTAAATGCACCAGCTCAGCAAAAACCTGGAAGTTACTTGCGTTGCCTTTGTGTTAAGTTATTCCCTTTTGTCCTAGTTGTTGCAGAAAGGGGGTTTCTGATTGGAATTTTCTGATTGGAACCTTGGAATTTTCCGAGGTTGCTGATTGGCTGACAGTTCAGTGGTCGTTTGTAGTGAAGTCCTGGGTGTTGGCTGAAGATGGTTTCAGAGTCCGCTGTTAGTTGAAGCGGGTGTAGACGAACTGGACTTTGTGGCAAACTTAACTTTTGAACACGAAACTCAATGGAAAGAAAATAAACAAAATTAAAGGAATAAAATGAGGTAACGAGACTAGGTGGTTTTTCTTCTCATCGTCGTGGTAGCAGCTGGCGAGGTTTTTTTTCGGCTTTTGGACCCCTCCCAACTGGTGTGTCGACCAATTAGACCTTATCTTAGCTAGGGGTGTTGCTCTGTTTCTCCCAATACATAAATCATGCATCAGTCACATGGTCCGAATTTTACACGCTCTTGCAAAGTATACTTTTGGATTTGATTTCTATAACCAGAATATGATACATTTGACAAAGAATTAATTGGAAGAAACTTTAAGCAAGAAGATTCAAACACATACTAAACATGAATATGAACTCTTAGGCCGTTCAATTAAAAAGTAGTTTGAGTTTTCCCCCTTTTTCTCGCTTTCCATCAGTTTTAAATAGCTTGTAAAAGCTCCGTGCACATTTTACTTTCACTTTCAAATTAGCGTCAATTTGGCATCAAGCAGTTTGTTTTCAGGTCGCTTGAGTTTTCACTCTTTCCCTCCGCTTTTAAATAGCTTGTAAAAGTACCGTGCTCATTTTACTTTCACTTTTAAATTAGCAGCAAGTCGGCATCAATTGAATTGATTTGAATTCAAGCAACAACAAAATAGGCTATACAACATATAACTTTTATTAACAAAACAAATAAAAATACACCATGTTATATGCCTAATATAAAATAACAACTTACAATTTTAAATGGGTAGCCTATACAAAACTGAAAATCAGTAAAGACTGAGGAGCAAATAATTATAAAATGTAGAACGTTTATTAGCAAAACGATTAAGAAAGTTTGGAGGCACGGACTGCATACACCTTGATGTAAAAATAATGAAGAAAAAAAAAATCAGTTTAAATAAAATAAAAATCAGCAAATATGTGGAACCAAATAAATGAGAAACGAATGTTAAAAAACTTCCAATATCATCTTAGATAAATGGCAGGTCAACAGGCTTTTCAAAATCCTTTTTTTTTTTTTTTTTTTTTTTTTTTTAAACAGGCGCTTTTACATTTGGTTTTGAAACTCTTCTGCCATCGTCTTGTCTGTCTCACCTCACTCTTCTTGTCAGTCAGTTCGACTCACTCTCCTCACGTGATAAATTAAATCTGATCTGTGATGCGCGACTGACCTTCATTCGTTGTGCTGCCGCGTTCAGTTTGAATTGTAGTGTCTGTTCTCTAACTGAACTAAATGATTTTTATTACTATTAAAAAAACTAAATGACGGTGAGGGATGGTGCCACGGTGGTCAAGTTACGTAACCGGTGTTGTGGCTTAACACCGGTATCACCGCCAACACTGTCTATTACATGATTGTCTAATGTGTGGGTTACATACATAAAATGGAGTTATGCATAGAAATCATTAGTTGCTCATAAGTCCTTTTAAGATGATTTTAGGTGCATATGGAAAAGACAGTCTCTGTGAAGTTCTGTGTAAGACATAGGGACATGTTCTGAGAACAAAGGAATTTCAGTCTGGTCTGTGTCTTGTGGTTGGTTGAAACCAATCCAAGAAAGTCTGTAGCTCGTGATTTCTATCACAGATCTACATGTGCTGGTCACGCAGTGCATCTCTTTGGCCATTAATCTTGATTACTTGCCCCAAATTTGAGGATCTCCTTCCTGCATTGGACTTATCAATAAGTATTCTTTTGTCTTCATGTTGCAAGCTGTTTTGTGAGAGAGGCTTGCTGGTTAGGCTTTCTTCAGACGGGCTGGAGCTAGGAACATGATTTATGATGTCCTGTTACAGACGTGGGCCCCTCTGGAATTTCGGCTCCTCATGTTTCGATGTTCTAATCTAATCTTAAATTTGTCTGATTTGGTCTCTGATATCCTAACCCAGCCTGGATCAGCACTATACCAGCATAAACAAGCCTGGACCAGCACTGGACCAGCATCAACCAGCTTGGACCAGCACTAACCAGCATCAACCTGCCTGGATCAGCACTATACCAGCATAAACAAGCCTGGACCAGCATCAACCAGCTTGGACCAGCACTAGACCAGCATCAACCAGCTTGGACCAGCACTAACCAGCATCAACCAGCCTGGATCAGCACTATACCAGCATAAACCAGCCTGGACCAGCACTAGACCAGCATCAACCAGCTTGGACCAGCACTAACCAGCATCAACCAGCCTGGATCAGCACTATACCAGCATAAACAAGCCTGGACCAGCACTAGACCAGCATAAACAAGCCTGGACCAGCACTAGACCAGCATCAACCATCTTGGACCAGCACTATATCAGCATAAACCAGCCTGGACCAGCACTATACCAGCATAAACCAGCCTGGACCAGCATAAAGCAGCATGGAGCAGCTTGGACCAGCACTATATCAGCATAAACCAGCCTGGATCAGCACTATACCAGCATAAACCCGCCTGGACCAGCATCAACCAGCTTGGACCAGCACTATACAGTGTTTCCCACACATAGACTTTACCTGGGTGGGCCGCCCATGTATATTAACGGCCGCCCAAGTATATTTGGTGACACATTTTTGTTTTTATTACTATTATTATCTCTTACACTTTTTTTTTTTCTTTTTTTTTATCCGCCCGAGATAATGAAACCATCCGCGATCGATTAACTAGTTGAAAATCTCCCCTCGCCCGACGCGTTTCGTACTGCTCGTTCTTGTGTGCTCAAGACCTGTCGACACTCCCACAGACAAGCTATCTCTCTTTATTTGTGGCGGGCTGCAACAATATCCACCGCCCCCTGCCATCAGCTCCCGCATCTCACACATTCGTCTGTTAATATGCGCATAGTTTGTTACTCAGACGCAGGCAGAGCGCTGAATGAGACAAAACAGTAATATAGCCAAAACCACCGCATATAGTTGTTTTTTAGTGTAAGTTAGATGTATATTGATTTTATCAGACGATGTTGTGATTATAAATCAGGATTTAAGGAGTATAGTGAGAGTGATTCCTGGTTAACATGTAAAATTAATGGTTCCTGTTTACTATTTATACTTGTTTTATGTATGACAACAGAAAGTATAATGTGAACAGCTGTATTGGCATTGTTGTATTAATTACAGTATTTGACATTTAGAACAGATCTTAAGTGTCAAAACTCGTCTGAACGCAAACTTGACACAATGACGTCATGAATATGCAAAATAATGTGACGTCACCTGCCGCCACAAGTCCCACAAAATCCTGTGGGAAACACTGCTATATCAGCATAAACCAGCCTGGACCAGCACTATACCAGCATAAACCAGTCTGGACCAGCATCAACCAGCTTGGACCAGCACTATACCACCATAAACCAGCCTGGACCAGCATGGAGCAGCTTGGAATCCGTGCTGGTTTATGCTGGATTTTTCAGCAGGGTGACCTGTAAGTGTGATGGCAAAAAAATGTTTTTAATACATTGACTACAATTGAATGTCTTCCAAAATGAATGTGCAGATGATTGTAGAAATTACTCCTTTATCTAAACTTTGTCACTCTGAGGAAAATTGCAATTTCTTCACAGAATGAGTTTTCAAATGACGTGTCATGTTGCTTTGACTTGTGAAACTCTTCTCACACTGAGGACACTTGTAAGGCTTCTCTCCAGTGTGAACTACCTTGTGAATCTGAAGGTTTCCTTTAGTCCTGAAACTCTTTCCACACTGTTCACAGGTGAAATGTTTCGCTTCAGTGTGAATTCTCAAGTGAACCATGAGGTTTCTTTCATTTGAGCAACTCTTTCCACAGTGATGGCACATGAAAGACTTTTCTCCAATGTGAATTTTAACATGATTCTTAAGATGTTTCCTGTCTGTGAAACTCCTTTCGCACTGATGACATTTAAAACTCTTCACTCTTGAGTGAATCTTCATGTGATTATTAAGGTTTTCTTTATATCTGTAACTCTTTCCACACTGATCACATGAGAATGGATTCTCTCCAGTGTGACTTCTTATGTGAGTCTTTAGGGTTCCTTTGTGCCTGAAACTCTTTCCACACTGAGGGCAGGTGAAAGGCTTCTCTCCAGTGTGAACTCTCAAGTGGTTATTAAGGGTTTTTTTCTGTACAAAACACTTTCCACACTGGGAGCATATTAATGACTTCTTTTCAATGTGAATTATCATGTGAGCCGTAAGATTTCCATTTCGTGTGAAACTCTTCTCACACAGTTGGCAGGTGTAGGGTCTCTCTCCAGTGTGAATACTCATGTGGGCTTTAAGATGATATTTCCGTGTAAAACTCTTTCCACACTGAGAGCAGGTGTAAGGCCTCTCTCCAGTGTGAATACTCATGTGAGTCTTAAGGGATTTTTTTAGTGTAAAACATTTTCCACACTGAGGGCATATTAACGGGTTCTTTTCAATGTGAATTTTCATGTGGACTTTAAGGAATCCTTTTTGATCGAACATTTCTCCGCACTGTTGGCAGGAGTAAGGTCTCTCTCCAGTATAAATTCTCATCTGGGAATTAATGTTTTGTGTTTTTTGAGCTTTTTTTGGTGAGGAAGTCTTTTCAGTCAGTGAGCGACTTATTGATTTTTCTTCAGTTTTGAAATCATGATGTTCCTCATTCTGATCTTTCCCTTCTGTTTCATTCAGTTCTTGACTCTCCTCTTTCAGTGCCATCAGGTCTGATATGAAAAGAGACACACACAAGTTAACACCAGTTTAATGGCATAAAGCAATAAACATCAAAAGATTTAGACATGAAAAGCATCAATTCCAAACACATATCCTGGATGCTATACCGACTAAACTACTGAAAGAGGTGTAGCCTGTAATCTCAAAACCTCTTGTTGATATTGTTAATCCTTTGCTTTCTTTAGGCATCCCTAATTCTTGTCACTAATCCATCCCCATTCTTTAGGACCTCCGCTCATCTAGATCTTGGTGGAGGGATGTACCATTACATTGTTTTCCACAATTTATGGAACGTAATGCATTATATTACTTTTGCATTACTTTTCAAATCTGGGCTGGGCTTGCTTGTTTGTTTTTAATATAAAAAGTATATTTTTTGGCAAATGAAAAAGCCCTTTCACACCAAAAAGTGTAATGAATAAACCTCAGGCTGAAGGAAAAGAAAATTCACGTCTGTACAGAAGAACGCAGGAGAAGAAACCTCAAAACTCTTCAGCAATAAAAAAGAAGCACAAATGTTAGTTTATCTAAAGGAATTTTTGCTCATTAGTATGATTGAATTTGATAATCAAAGCTCAGAAGCAAAAACATTGGTTAATAAAATGGGATTAAACAAGGATATTTGAGTTATTTACCATTTAATCATTACAGATTTGCGTCATATTCTGAGTTTGCATTTAACTTTTCTTTATTCATTTGGAGGAATACTGAATCTGTTTTTGTGAAAGTGAGATGAGTAAATGCATGTTCACATTTAGCCAAGAACTAACCAAACATGGGGCACACAATGAATGTCTCGGAATTTACTCCTATATTTACGAATGTTTCATGAATGAGGCACAATGAGTGCTCAGTACTTACTCCTGATTTCTCTCAACATGGGGACAGCTGTTAGTCAGTAAATGGGAAAACAAAGTAACTGACCTTACTTATTTGAAAAAGTAACTCTTGATATTTTCATGTAAATTAAAAAGTAATGTTAATTTTCTAGTTACTTTACTTGAAAAAGTAATCTGATTACGTAACTCACGTTGCTTGTAATGCATTACCCTCAACACGGCTGGCCACTGACTGTATTCTTCACTTACCAAAGATTTTTAAATGAAGAACAAAGATAAACAGCCTTCAGTGACTCTACCAAACTGTGTTAGAACTGGAGAAATGATTTATTTTAGAAGTAGGCTGGTATTTCTGACATGATTTTATTGCTTGCTGTAATGAACATTTACTGCGAGTTACATTCAGGTATGTGTATGTTAGTATGGCAGTTTTGGGGACGAGTTGAAAAGACAATTTACAGGCAACAAATGTTAAGATAAAAACTCAAGTTATTCTTAAATACTGTTTTCATTTTTTTATACTCAGAAGTAGATATGTTTAATGTTACACAAAATAATTTTTTTGCCTACTTCTGTAATATTTTCATATCTGTAATTCTGTAGGCCATTTTAATAAGTATCAAATGAGTGAGTTGAAAACCAACCTGTTTGTTCCTCAGTATCTTCATTTTTGACTCTGAATGTTTCTTCAATCTTCATGTCTTCACTCTCCTCTTTAATAAACACATCTTTGTTTGTGTCTCAGTATCTTCATGTTTGACTCTGAATGCTTCTTCAATCTTCACGTCTTCACTCTCCTCTTTAATAAACACATCTTTGTTTGTTCCTCAGTATCTTCATTTTTGACTCTGAATGCTTCTTCAATCTTCACGTCTTCACTCTCCTCTTTAATAAACACATCTTTGTTTGTGTCTCAGTATCTTCATGTTTGACTCTGAATGTTTCTTCAATCTTCACGTCTTCACTCTCCTCTTTAATAATCACCATCTTTGTTTGTGTCTCAGTATCTTCATGTTTGACTCTGAATGCTTCTTCAATCTTCATGTCTTCACTCTCCTCTTTAATAAACACCATCTTTGTTTGTTCCTCAGTATCTTCATTTTTGACTCTGAATGTTTCTTCAATCTTCACGTCTTCACTCTCCTCTTTAATAAACACCATCTTTGTAAACGGTGTGTCACGTGGATCTCAGTCGCTTCAGCAGGAGTTTTTCTGAGTTTGGACACTTTCTCCTGTTTAAGATGAGAATAATTAATGAGTTAATGGACTTAATAAAAGGACACAAATTCTACACAACATATTTGTATTGAGATTGCTATTAAATATTTGCTGATTTGTAGATTATATTTAATAGATTCCACTTTCATGAAAACATTTGCAGTTGTTTGTAAAAGTTACACATGTTAGTGTTTGTTTTTTTTTCGTTGCATTTTCACTGTTTTGAGCAGCAGGTGATTTGAGCGATTCAAAAGAGTGAATCATTCAGTGAATCATTTGATTGTTGATTCGGAGCTTCGAAAAGATCCGTTTCTCAACACTAACGTTACTAGACCGAACTCGGTTAAGTTAAAATAATTCACTATATAGGGACTGCAATGTCACTAGATAAAGCATTAAAGTGTTACATTGGCTTACAATTCATTTCACCGTTTTATATACAATTCTCTAAACGAGTTGTATTGATTTAAACACTTTAAATGATTAAAAGCACCCACCTTTCTTCAGCAGAATCACAGACGCGGGAGCGCGGCGCAGCCTGATGACGTCACATCGCCAGACCAAAATAAAAGTCTTGTCGCTAAAATCGTATAATTTTCTTCTTCTTGAAATGTATTGGCGGTTGACAAACAACAAGATGGTGTATATGGCCACCAACTGGTATGGAGTGTGGATCAAAATGACTTACTTGGTCATTTTTAATAATTATTAATTTTCTATGGGCGGACATGCACTAGTTGAACCTAATTTATGTCCTCATATGCCCAAACTAATTTAAAGGCTGTTTCAACAGCTGTGAATGATGAATACAGACTCGAAATGAATTTAATTTATTTATTTTGGAAAATGCACAAATATGAACAGTAAAATACACCCAAATTATTAATAAAAACATATGATATACAGTGAAATGAAAGCATTCAGGACGTTCCGTGCTCAGCATCAATATAAACAGCTATGGTAGCGTAATATTTGCTAGCAGACATTTCAGATAATTAAGGAAAGATACCATAATCACAGAGGTATAAATATTAACAAAAGTACTTAAAGTAGACTGTATAAACATTTTTCAAAATAATATAAATCTTTAAAATATTGAGAATGTTTATAAAACAGAACAATGACCAATTATAACCACATTAGAACATATTTCACCCACAAATGTAAATTATGTCATTAATTAGGCTACTTATCCTCTGTCATGTATTTTGTATGAGTGTGCTACCCGTACCTGTGTGACATCATCAGTAGTAGACTGGAGTAAAAAGAGGTCTGAAACTCGTGTCTGTGTTGTCTCGTGATTCACCTATAAAATTATATAAAAGACATAACATGGTGTCAGAAGAGGAATAGAAGAAAAGGAAAGCACAACTGAAAAGATGTCACTACTGCAACCACCATCGGTTTTGTCTCTTCAAGGCAACTTAGTGGAGAATTGGAAGGTATGGCTCCAGAAATTCGAACTGTACCTCATTGCTAGCAGCGTGGCAGAGAAATCAGAAACCGTACAGTGTGCTACCTTTCTTCATATTGCGGGTGAAGAAGCTATTAAAGTGTACAACACATTCCAGTTCACGGCGGAAGAAGGGAATAAAATCGACGAACTGAAAAAGAAATTCAAAGAATATTGTGAGCCCAGAAAGAATCTGCCATATATTCGGCATATGTTTTTCACGAGAGCACAAGGTACCGGTGAGACAATTGATGCATACGTCACAGATCTTAAACACAAAGCGAAAGACTGAATTTGCCGATTTGACTGATTCACTAATCAGGGATAGAATCGTATGCGGGATAAAAGACAACAATGTTCGTGCAAGACTGTTGCGTGAGGCAGACCTCACGTTGGAAAAAGCGATAGACACCTGCAGGGCCAACGAAATAACGTCAAATCAAATGAAAATGCTGGTTGAAGAAGTTGACGTGAACAAAATAAGCAGTGTCAGAAACATAAAGAAAAGAGGCAAAACTCTGCAAAGTGAACAGAAAAGTAAACAGCACACAATCTATGTCTATGGATGCGAAAAATTTCATCAATACGTCTACGGCAAGGAGGTAGAAGTTGAAAGTGATCATAAACCACTGTAAAGCATCTTTAAGAAATCACTGCACCAAGCTCCACCCAGATTACAGCGTATGCTTCTCAAACTTCAAAGATACATCCTAAAGGTAACTTACAAACCAGGTAAAGAAATGCACATTGCTGATGCACTAAGTCGTGCATACCTAAGAGCTGGAGCTGTGCTGGATAACAGCATATCTACCTGTATCTGAAGAAAAAAATGAGTGTTTTTCGCAAGGCAACAGCTACTGATCAAGAAATGCAACTACTGCACAAAATGACTATGGATGGATGGCCTAAATAAAGAAGTGAGGTTCCAAAACAGATTCAGGCGTACTGGACATTCAAAGAGGAAATAAGCTTCACATCAGGACTTCTTTTCAAATCGGCAAAGCTCATTGTTCCAAGCCAATTGAGAAAAGAAATGCTGATAAAAATACACAAATCACATCTTGGAGTGGTGAAATGTAAAGAAAGAGCCAGGGATGTTCTGTATTGGCCAAACATGTCAACCCAAATTGAAGAGTTTGTCTCGCAATGTTCTGTGTGCAACACACACAAGAATAGTAATTCAAGAGAGCCAATGATATCACATCCAATACCAGGAAGACCATGGTCAAAAATTGGCACAGATCTGTTCCATTTCAATGGTTCAAATTACTTACGGTCTGTTGATTATTACCAATCAGCAAATCAGCAAACTGTCTGACACAACTGCTCAGAGTGTAATTGTGGCCATGAAATCCATGATCGCAAGGCATGGAATACCAGATACTGTAGTCTCAGACAATGGTCCACAGTATGCCAGCACAGAGTTCAGTAACTTTGCAAAAGCATGGGAATTTGAACATGTGACATCCAGCCCAGGACACGCACAGTTGAACGGACAAGCTGAACAAGCAGTCCAAACCATAGACTGTAAAAAAGATGGACGACACAACTCCGCTTCCTTCCACTATAGAAAAGTGAAGCTAAAGCATCTCAGTATGGCCGTTGCCATCTTGCGAAAATGACGTCATTTGGAGCCCGAGTCTGCGCAGTAGAGCTTCGTTTGGAGCCAGAGTCTGCACAGTAGAGTCGTGAGGTGGAGCCGCGGAATCAAACTCCCGCCCAAACTCCGGCAGACCCAATCAACCATAACAACACGCCCTGTTTTTATGGCATCAAATTACTAGCTAAAATGAAACTTATCACAAAAATGAACAATTGAACATATATCAGAGTGATAACAACTACCTTAAATGACCAAAACCATATTTTGGAAAATTGTATTGGAAGTGTAATTTATTTTTTTATTTTGACTCAAGTCCCATTCGTTTACATGGAGAGGGCGGGGTTTATGACCTGTACTGCAGCCAACCACCAGGGGGTGATCAAAGAGCCCGCAGCTTCACTTTTCAGGAGGTGTGAGACACACCCGGTCCAAACCATAAAAAACCTGTTAAAGAAAGCTCAGAGTGGCAAAAGTGACCCTTACATCGCTTTATTGGAATATCGAAACACACCATTGGACGGTATTGGGTATTCACTAGTACAGTTATTAATGGGACGTAGGTTGAAATCCAAGATACCTACCTCAGTCGCCTTACTGTCACCTTTGTGACTCAGTATCTTCATGTTTGACTCTGAATGTTTCTTCAATCTTCATGTCTTCATTCTCCTCTTTAATAAACACATCTTTGTTTGTTCCTCAGTATCTTCATGTTTGACTCTGAATGTTTCTTCAATCTTCATGTCTTCACTCTCCTCTTTAATAAACACCATCTTTGTTTGTTCCTCAGTATCTTCTTGTTTGACTCTGAATGTTTCTTCAATCTTCATTCTCCTCTTTAATAAACGCCATCTTTATAATCGTGTGTCACATGGATCTCAGTTGCTTCACCAGGAGTTTTTCTGTGTGTTTGAACACTTTGTCCTGTTTAAGATGTGAATAATTAACAGAAAAAATAATCCAATTGGAACATAATTATGGTCTGTGCTTGATCTCACTGATTTCACTGCTAAAGTTGCTTTGTATAAGGAATTTAGTTTTTAATATAATTTTGCTGTAGAAGGGAATATAGTTCACTGATTAAAGCGTTACCTGTTCAGTTTCTTCAATTGGCGAAAAATATGATCAATATCTAATTAAGCATGTAGTAATCTCAGAAGTGAAGATCAGGAAACTGAGTGAATCTTCAGCAGGTTCTTGATTGAGATGGTACTGTGTCACGCTGCAGTCATCAAGACTGACTAAAGCACTGAATCACTGTAGTTTTATACAGATTTCAGGAGGCTGTTCTTACAGCTGAAGACAAAGCACTCAGATCACCAGCTTAAACACAGTATGCAAAAGATGAGACCAGTTCTAGTTCAATTGCTCAGCAGCTCTAAAACAATCAGCAGAACTATAGCACTCATTATCAGAGAGATCAGGGAAACTCTAGATACATTCACACTTAATTCACACTGATTAGCATCAACAATGACACAAATTAAACAAATGAAGCAGAAGCACAAGAGCATCACAGACAAAAGACTGATTTTACATTTGTATTCACACACCAACAGCAAAAGATTCATTTAGAATTTAAACATCATTTATCTGACTTTTTTTGGCTATGATTTCATTTTGACCAATAAAATTGTCGTTTGTAGTAATTATATTGAAATGACAGTTATTTTATGACTGGACATTTATTATGCTAACAAGGAGGATTTTGAGTGAATTAACAAATTCACTGATGTGCCTGTGTTAGAAAATAAACATGATTTGGAAGTATTTTGGAGAATATAAATAGTAATTATATGGTAAACTATATGCATCAATTCTTTACAATTCTTTCTACATAAAGCGAAATTTATCAAGACCCGACATTTAAAAAAAAGTTGAACTGAACTGAAGGTAAATATTCATTTATAAAGATTAATAAAGTATAATAGTAAAGTCATTGAGATCATTTGAATTAAAAGTTTATGTATTTATTATTTTTTATATTTATTTATTTTTATGTTATTTGATATATGGCCAATCAGAGGTGTTTAAGATAGAATCCACTCTCGTTTTAACACACAAAGTGTAGACATTGTAAAAGATTAATTGTGCATATGTTCATTGTGTTTTAACAGAGATCATGAGATCGCGATGAACTGAGATGTCAGCATTTAGTGTTAATAAAGGAAGCGCTGGTTGTATTCTGCCATGCCAAACCATGCACGCAGCAGCTCGTGCTTGCTTTTCTGTTAAAAATGACAGTGGTTTGTGAATGTTGATGCTTAGCCTAAATAACATATATTTTTATCGGGAGCATTTATGCTGGGATGTTGTGGAGCTTAGGAGATGTTACAGAACCATTTCATGTAAATTTCTTCGATGTACTGAAAAAAATCTATATAAATTACTTTTATGCAGGCTTTTGTGTGCGGGAGCGGGGCAAAACATGAATGCCGCGGGCAGGAGCAGGACCAGATAAGATATATTTCTGCAGGAGCAGTAGTGAAAAATCCATCCTGCGCAGGACTCTACTTTAACTGATGGTCACTGTTCATGCTAATCAGTCTCTGGGTTGAGTATGAATGTGATACCTGTAGGTGTGACCTTCCCTGATCTCTGTGAGTGTTATAGTTATGCTGATTGGATTAGAGTTGCTGAAAATCTGGGTAAATACCTGTAACTGCTTACATCCTTTATATTCTGATGATGACCTCCTGAAATCTGTATAAAACTACAGTGATTCAGTGCTTTAGTCAGTCTTGATGACTTCAGCGTGACACAGTACCATCTCAATCAAGAACCTGCTGAAGATCTGAGATTACTACAGCTGTGAAGGGATATTGCAGGTATTTTGTCTCAAAACTATAACTTCACTAATATAATAAAATGTATGTGTACTTTTTAATACCCCATGAAGGATACACTTCTAGTTTGAGTTTCTAATAAACTTAAAAAAAACAAAATAACAGTAAACATTACAACATCCTTCTTTCTATTTTGCTGTAACATTTTTTGCGAAGGTGTTCATCGTGAGCTTTGTAATACGATTTAACTTGTTCGAAAGTCATGTTCACAGGTGACAATGCGCCAGCTAATTCTGTTTTTAAAAGTGAGTGAACTACTTGTGTCATGTCAGAAAGAAGCGCTGTTCTGAGTTTTTCGAGATCCTCAAGTAAGCCCTTGGGAAATGGCGCCGTGTCATCGGTCTTGCTCGAAGCCTTGCCGTCTCTGTCACCAATTTTAGACCAGGTTGCTTTCTACTCGCCATTATTGTTCATCCGTCGTTTCACATAGAATCAACTGCCAGATAATCGGCAGTTATTAACCTAAAATGAAAAAAAACCCCGACTAAAACAGAAGTGTTCGGGAGCTAAATTCACATGCACCCGCTCACGCCATGCTTAACCCGGAAAGCCCTAATAAACTTCTTAATGCATCTTATATTTAGAAACTGAACATAATTCACTCCTAACAATGACAGATGAGGAGTAACACCTGAGTATACAGCCATATTTTGCTGGTTGATGAAACTGAACATGTACAGCTTTAATCAGTGAACCATATTTCTTTCTTCTGAAAAAAAGCTCATATAAAGATACTTGACATAATTCTTAACTGGAAATATCACAAATGCTTCATAGTTAATAGTGAATTGATACAACAAATTCTTACTGAACTTTGATACAGAGCCACTGCGTGCTCTTGTGAGAAATGCAATTTGTTTGAATGGACTGCAGAAACAGACAAATGTTTGAGTGAAAGCAGTGCTGGTGGAAAGCCCAGTCCTGCTCTCTTTAAACCTTCTCTTCCAACTTGTGGCGAAACGTAATGTGTAGCCACTAATTAACTGGTTGTCTTGACAGCAAATGGACATTGACTGTTTAAAAGGGGACGGAGAAGTGATGAAAGAGGTGTGACGACAGCAGAGGTGGTGCGAGTGCGATTCCAGCGCACCTGATGTGAGTGCGTGGCTCGTTATGAGAAGTGGCGTGAGAGACTGTGGGTTGCTGTGTGCTCTATGCTGCGATCTGCCGATGCACGAGTGAGTTCGTTCTGCCACGGAGATCGAAAAGTGGAGATAAGTAGCAGTGAATGGAACAAGTGGTTTGATTACCTGAAGCTGACAACGAAGTCGGAGTATGAGTGACTGTTACGGTTACATGCCATTTCCATGGTCCAGCTGCCGGTGTTCTGTCGATGTAGCATACTTTGTCAGAATAGCATACCGGAAGTTGAGTTTTATAGCAGGGTCTGTCAATTTAGCCTACTTTGTCAAAACAGCATACCAGTGTTTGTGAAGGGTATGCTGTTTTGATAGCCCCTGGTTTAATAAAAATACAGTTTATAAAGGGGTATGCTGTTTTGATAGCCCCTGGTTTAATAAAAATACAGTTTATAAAGGGGTATGCTGTTTTGATAGCCCCTGGTTTAATAAAAATACAGTTTATAAAGGGGTATGCTGTTTTGATAGCCCCTGGTTTAATAAAAAAATACAGTTTATAAAGGGGTATGCTGTTTTGATAGCCCCTGGTTTAATAAAAAAATACAGTTTATAAAGGGGTATGCTGTTTTGATAGCCCCTGGTTTAATAAAAAAATACAGTTTATAAAGGGGTATGCTGTTTTGATAGCCCCTGGTTTAATAAAAATACAGTTTATAAAGGGGTATGCTGTTTTGATAGCCCCTGGTTTAATAAAAAAATACAGTTTATAAAGGGGTATGCTGTTTTGATAGCCCCTGGTTTAATAAAAAAATACAGTTTATAAAGGGGTATGCTGTTTTGATAGCCCCTGGTTTAATAAAAATACAGTTTATAAAGGGGTATGCTGTTTTGATAGCCCCTGGTTTAATAAAAATACAGTTTATAAAGGGGTATGCTGTTTTGATAGCCCCTGGTTTAATAAAAAAATACAGTTTATAAAGAGGTATGCTGTTTTGATAGCCCCTGGTTTAATAAAAAAATACAGTTTATAAAGGGGTATGCTGTTTTGATAGCCCCTGGTTTAATAAAAATAGTTTATAAAGGGGTATGCTGTTTTGATAGCCCCTGGTTTAATAAAAATACAGTTTCTAAAGGGGTATGCTGTTTTGATAGCCCCTGGTTTAATAAAAATAGTTTATAAAGGGGTATGCTGTTTTGATAGCCCCTAGTTTAATAAAAATAGTTTATAAAGGGGTATGCTGTTTTGATAGCCCCTGGTTTAATAAAAATACAGTTTATAAAGGGGTATGCTGTTTTGATAGCCCCTGGTTTAATAAAAATAGTTTATAAAGGGGTATGCTGTTTTGATAGCCCCTGGTTTAATAAAAAAATACAGTTTATAAAGGGGTATGCTGTTTTGATAGCCCCTGGTTTAATAAAAATACAGTTTCTAAAGGGGTATGCCATTTTGATAGCCCCTGGTTTAATAAAAAAATACAGTTTCTAAAGGGGTATGCTGTTTTGATAGCCCCTGGTTTAATAAAAATAGTTTCTACAGGGGTCTGCTGTTTTGATAGCCCCTGTTTCGATAGGTCTTGCTTCATAGAAAATTAAGTGTTGGGGTATCCTTTTTTGTTAGTTTTCACACTTACCAGCATACCTTCATAACCTATTTCTGTGTATCTTACTAAAAGAAAATAAATTATAAAAACATTCATTATTTATAGACTGGTTGAAAAATATTTTAATACAAATTTCAAATAGGTACATATTGTACAATATGTACAACATAGAACTTTTCGACACAGTTTGAAGCAAACATTATGCATTTAACACACACTTTTTACACTTGAAATGCTCTGAGGCAAGGGTTGCAGGGGTACACTCCTTGTGCGTCCATCTTGAGCATATGTCACACTGCACCTTTAAAGACAAAATTAAAAAAATTCACTTTAGAAGTGCAATATATAATCAATGAAGCATTGAATAATTGTTACAAACTTTTTCAGCTGTACTAGCAATAAGAAGAAATAAATTTCTTCTTACTGCTACAAGAGCCTTAAATAGCCATAGTTAAGACTATTGTAATGTAAATGTTTTCAAGGATTGCTGTATTGCCTGCTTTAGTGAAAGCAGTTAGGAATGTCAGATTGCTGATTACTGACTACAGAAGAGTGGACTGTCCCAGAAGACACCATGACAACTGAGCAGGAGGGTTCAGCCTCCTTGCTCCTTTAAGGAAGCGGACGATGAGGTCGTTTCTTCCTAATTATTGTCCGGTCCGCCTCGTCATAGGTTCATGCAGTTGCCGCAACACAGCCAATGGCCGCGTTCGCCGCTCATCTGTGTATGTTGTGCAGCTCCACTGCGTTTCAAAGATTTGGCTTCATATTCTCGAGAAAAGGAGTTTTCCCATAGCGTAAGCTACTTACGCAATAGGAGAGACCTCTCGAAAGGGAACACTACACTATACTAACACAACACTAAACTAAAATGCTTACAGGCAAGCAAAAAGAGGACACAGCATTGTTGAACCAAACCAGGAGACGCTGCTGCTTCATTTGCCTCCGCCTCCCACTTGTCTGTCTCTAGAAGTCAGTGAAGAGGCAGCTGGAGAGACTGAACCGGAACAAGGCTGCAGGTCCAGATGGATGGCTACAGCACCTCTTTAACCTTAGCCTAACCCAGAAGGTTCCAGTGTTGTGGAAGACACCCTGCCTTGTTCCAGTACAAAAGAAAAGTCACCCATCAGTCATCAACGACTATAGACCTGTTGCCCTGACAGACCACAGTTTGTGAGACTGAAGGATTGTGTGTCAAACCAGGTGGTCAGCAGCACATGAGCACCACAGGGGACCGTACTTTCACCATTCCTTTTCACTCTGTACACCTCAGACTTCCAGTTTAAGTCAGAGACCTGTCATCTGCAGAAATACTCAGACGACTCTGCAATTGTCGGGTGTATCAGAATTGATTTACATCAGATAAAGACAAAAAGCTGAGTGGATGGATAGTGGATGGATAGTGAAAGTTGCCAGTTTGTCAGTATATAACCTATTGTCTTATTACCATCTCTGTGAAATCCTCCTCAGCATCAAACTGCAACATGTTGCAGGAAACACAGAGATCTTCCACACCATCTTAAATGAAAAACAAAAATAGTGCAATACAAGCAATGTTAATTTAAAGAAATTTGCTGCAAGACTTCAGCACAATTTATCCTGAATATAGACCGTTGTCAAAGGACAAGTCAGACATGTAAGGGATAATGTATAGCGAGGTGGTTGTTATAGTGAAATACAACCCCGACAGGCTGATCGGGAGCCCGACGCGAAGCGGAGGGATCTTGAATCAGCCTGAAGGTGTTGTATTTGCTATAACAACCGCCTCGCTATACATTATCCCGCTTATTACATGGCTACCTACCAAATAAATCAATAATTTGACACAAAATATTGATTTAAAAAAGGAGTTTATTGTTTTAAAAACGATTATATTGCTTCCGCTAAAGAAAATAGTCTGTTCCGTCTCTACGGTTAGAATCCTGCTGCGTCCATAGCAACGCGCTGTTTTTCATGGTAACGGTCTGTTATACTTCGCAGCGGTCTGTTATCAAGAAATAACAGACCGCATTCTACATTGGAATTCAGCCAAGCCATGTAATAAGGATAATTAATGGATACCTTTGTATTCCAGAAGAGTTGCTGCAATTTTGACTCTTGCGGCTGAGACCTCTGTATCTGTTTGAGCAACGCAGATACTTCTACCTTGGAGATTGAGCTCTGCAAACTACAAAGAGTCAGTGTAGGTGTAAAGTAACACACATTCACCCCAATAACATATATCAATAATATCCATACCATCAAAATTAAGACTCCACAACTAGAGCCGTCCTGCTGAAGATTGTGTTTTTCAGTTTGGATCGTCCACAGGCCTTCACTGACATTTATTGTCTTCAAAAAATTTCTGTTATTGTACAAGTCATAAGTTCAGAAACATATTCAAATACATAAGTCTACAAACACAGTAAGAAAGGCTTGTTTTACATCACCTCCAATTCCGAAGAATTTTTCTCTGGTACATATTTTCATTACCGAGGGGGTCTATCACAAGGAGGGATTTTTCATCCATTTTAACAATCTGTTGAAATTTAAAAAAATGTATTAGTTAATCCTAAAACAATCCCTAAAGATTTTACAGACACACCAAAAACTACCAATAAAGTTTGTGGTAAATACAGAATCAAGAAAAGTACCACTAAAATCCAGTGACGTCCAACGTTTACAGGACAAATCCAAGTTGAGGCTGTGGGTAACTTCATCTAAAAATAGAAGAGCGCACTTAAAATCCAAAGTTCCAACATGCATGTGTATAAGGTTGCATAGTCTGTAATAAAACCATATTACCTTTTGAACAACTCTGAACTGGCCACGATGAAAGACAGAGGACCCAAGTACAGCGTCCAACCGATGCACAGGTATCTGTAACAGTATTGGTCTGTTAAAATCCAGTATTTCTAACAATAGAATGAAAACATAGTTTTCAGTGGAATTGAATTTCATTTATTCCCTTGGCTAATTTCATAATGCAGTGCAGGTATGCATCAATGATCTGTGTAAACAAAAAAAGTTGTTAGTAATTTAATTTGATACAGCACTGAAACATTAAACTTGTATATCACATGGATGTACTTTCACCTCATCAGAAAGCCAGCCGTGTCCCGATAGTGTTCTAAAAGAGGTATCATAAATTTTGTATGGTCCCACGACCGCTTCCACTTGTCCTGTATCTTTAGAAGACCAAAGTTTTTGGACTGCAACACAGAACATTTCAAATTAGTCTTGTTAATATTTAGATGAAAAACTGTACCATTTACATTTTCAACAAAGAACACATGCAATCATGACCAGGAATGGGTCATGGGAGAAACATGCAACTTGATGACCAACTGGTCTAAACCAACGACCAACAGGTCGTAACTAACTTATGAGTTTCTATTGCACCTTGTTCTTGAGCACTAACCCAAACAGGTACCAGAGAGCTGGCTTGAGCTGGGACCTTAAACCTGGCTTGAGCTGGGACCTGAGAGCTGGCTTGAGCTGGGACCTGAGAGCTGGCTTGAGCTGGGACCTGAGAGCTGGCTTGAGCTGGGACCTGAGAGCTGGGACCTGAGAACTGGCTTGAGCTGGGACCTGAGAGCTGGTTGGGGATAGGACCTGAGAGCTGACTTGAGCTGGGACCTGAGAGCTGGCTTGAGCTGGGACCTTAGACCTGGCTTGAGCTGGGACCTGAGAGCTGGTTGGGGCTGGGACCTGAGAGCTGGTTGGGGCTGGGACCTGAGAGCTGGCTTGAGCTGGGACCTGAGAGCTGGTTGGGGCTGGGACCTGAGAGCTGGTTGGGGCTGGGACCTGAGAGCTGGCTTGAGCTGGGACCTGAGAGCTGGCTTGAGCTGGGACCTGAGAGCTGGCTTGAGCTGGGACCTGAGAGCTGGCTTGAGCTGGGACCTGAGAGCTGGCTTGAGCTGGGACCTGAGAGCTGGTTGGGGCTGGGACCTGAGAGCTGGTTGGGGCTGGGACCTGAGAGCTGGTTGAGGCTGGGACCTGAGAGCTGGTTGGGGCTGGGACCTGAGAGCTGGCTTGAGCTGGGACCTGAGAGCTGGCTTGATCTGGGACCTGAGAGCTGGCACTACTTTTTTTATAAGGTTTCAGGTGACTGATGCTATATTTTGTTTTAAGACAGACACCCTGTGGTGTTTGTAAAGTTGCTGTCTTTCCTGAAATCTCCTCAATTGTGTAGGGTCCAGTGTAGTCTGCTTCCATTCTCCCTCCTTTCCTGCTTCTCTTTCTCATGTTCAGTAAGAGTACTTCATCTCCCTCTTTAAACTCCACATTTCTGTACTTTTTCTGAACTCTTTTTGCAAATGCCTCTGTCATTTTTTTTTGTGACAGTGCAATATTCTCCTCGACCTTTTCTCTTGTGCTCTCTTGCATTCTCTGACTGTCCCTGAGAAATTCACTGCAGTCTTCAGGGAGTATTATTGTTGAAAGCTACAACAAAATAGATAATGACTTGTACATTTCATAGTATAGACTTTTACACAAAATTAATCTACAATAAAATATTAAACATGTTTCCAATAAAGCTGAGCTTCATGGGCAATATATCTGCATTTATCTATTACTACTGCATCTATTGGATATATGTGGGATCTGGGAGTTACAGGAAAAGATATTGTGGTTGGGGTATTCAGAAAACCTGAGCAAGGTAAAAGAGGAGCAGTGGCACCTTTTGGGGTAATATGCTATGCAACCTCAAATCATACTGGTTTAAGCTATATTATCTAAGCCTATCTTTTAAAATGTTTGGTCACTTGATGCTTGGCCCTAACAGAAAGCCATTTTCAAGAAAAAGACAGAAAAAACCTACCGGCAGTTCAACAGGCACTTCTGATGGAAATCTAGCTTCTCTCCCATACATTAAAAGAAATGAGAATTTTGTTGTGGTTTGTATTTTGGATCTCAGCGAAAAAAGACTTGCATCTAGGTACTGGTCCCAGTCATCTTGCTGATCATTAACAAGCTTTTTAAGTGCCCTAGAAAAATATTTTTTAGAATTATTTCTAAATGAATGTTTTTCAAGACAGAAACTACCAACTTTCAATACACTCTGGTAATAATGATCAGAAGAGCTACCAAATAAACAAAACCCTGCAAATAAACGCAAGAATAATGAATGCTTACCGTTTGATGTTATCATTGGTTTTCTCATCAAGCCCATTTGTTTGGGGATGGTAAGCAGCCGTAACACTCCTCGCAATAGAGAGCAGCTCACAAAGTGTGCTGTTGATCTAAAATAAAAATAAAAAATCAGAACATTATTTTCATTTGACTTATAGTACTTCTGTCAAATATTTCAATCAATAAATCTTTATTTGTTGAGCACCAAATCACAAATGACATCATCAGAACAAAATGCATAAAGTGAAGCTTACTTGATTGACAAACTCCCGTCCTTGGTCTGACAGTATGCGCTTAGGGCAGCCATGTCTATAAATGACTGTACAAAGGTTTTTGGCTACTTCCAATGCAGACTTTGTCTTTAGAGGAAAGGCCTCCACCCACTTGGAAAAATAGTCAGTGACTGTCAATATATACTGATACCCAATAGATGTTTTTTGGAGTGGACCAGTGAGATCAATGCCGATGAGCTCCCAAACAGCAGATACCTATTAGTGATTTGAATGCATAATAGATTAAATAAAATAATGCTTAGCATTGTTAAAATCTAGTCGATTACAAAAGATGGTGACCTTGATGCAGTCCAGAGTTTTAACTGCATTCAGGGGTGGCCCCACCCGTTGACATTGGTCACATTCAGATATCTTGAAAAAAAAAGCTCAAATTACAAACAGCAAGTTTCACATAGCTATTAATCTGTATATATAGATGTATAAAAATACAAATTTTGGCTTATGGATGAACAGATAAGCTACATACCCATTTGTCAATGTCCACTGTCATGCCATACCAGTAGAACCGTGAACACATGGCAGCTCGTGTTTTTAAGGTTCCTGTATGTCCTCCAATAGGTGAGGCATGAAATTCTTTAAATAAATTCATAGCCTCCTCCTTTGTCTTTATGACTCTTCTGTCACTGCCAAAGAGTAGTTCTCCATCTTTAAGGAATATTGACATTACCAATAATAAATAATACAAAATATGAACACGTGCATATTCCTGTCAGTAAGATGTATTTTGATGTAAATACTGACCGTGAATCCTGAATTTCGAGGAGTATTTCCTTAGGCTTTGCTTCTGCCCTTTATTTAGTTCTGCAGGGTATGAACCCTTTAAAAGGTAATTGAAAATTTCCTCCCACTTATTTTCCATGGTTAAACTACAGTTAGCAGAAAAATAAGCATTAATCATTTAAAAGCAACACATTAGTCGATGTGTTTAATCTCGGTCAAAATCGCGACTTTACGACCCCACTTGCTAAAAATAATATATTGAAAACGTCTGTCAACATTTCTTGTGATTGTACAAGGCATGCAATTAGGTAATGTGTATATAATATGCAATATATTACACCAACACTTACCGCTTGTAATCTTAGTATGCTGAAATGATGGTTTAAATTTAACGCATGCGCAATTCCACAAATTTCACTGCTGCGCATGCGCATTAACCGAAGGTATGCCATTCTGATGGGTATGGTGTTCCGTCAGAACACCGGCACGTGTTTGTGCTTCCGCGGGTCTGATACCACCGTGATCGTTCTGATCGTACAAGAGGTACTCACCAGAAAATCCAAGAATTCCGAGCAAAGACGAAGTCCAGGAAAACGGGGTACAAGTCCCACGCACACACCCCAAACACAAATACGAACGCCATACATGACACGACTTTTTGCACCGCATGCACAGTTACATATTTTCCATTCTCATAAACAGTTTTTTTCCCGTTTTCTTTTTACATTTTTTTTTTTTTGTGAACGTGTTTTTGTTTTTCTTCCATTTTGAAAAGATATTGAAGTTGTGCTTAAACCTCGTGTGGGACTGAGTTTTCGTCATTCTCTGGCAAAATTGGTGAATGGTGCATTGTCCCCCCCCCCCCTTTTTTCTGATTGGTTTTGGTTATTGTAAATGGCAAGGACTAATATTACGTGTTGGGTGTCTGGTGGATAAAATTCATTGATGAAGAAAAATTAAATGTACACCTTTTGAACATGAACTATGGGTTCTTGGTTTGATGTGCTTCATTTCTCCCTGACTGCATCTTTTGTAATTGGTGGTTTTTAATTCTGAGCTATCCGAGAAAAAAATGATTGACAAGGTTTTATCCTTGTCTGGCGCCCGAACATAAAATAAATTAATTAATCTGGTAGGAAGCCAGGGGGCACCACCGTTACAGAATTGGCACCCGAACAGGGACATGAACTAAAATAACAGACATCCTAAGTAATTGACATATAGAGAGTCTGCTATTCTAGAAGTCTGAGGGGAGTGAATCAAATTAAGTTTTGTAAATTTAACCCGTGTATTGAATTTAAAGTGCGGAAAAATTATTTTCTTTCTGTGATCTGCACTGTTTTGATCCGCCAAACGAATTGTGAACTTGGGAACTGGAATGAACTCTTGAATCATGCCTACGGTGAATGTGAAAACTCTGCAGTTAAAATTGTGCAACTGAGTTTCAATGCTTACAATAATGCTTCAAAGTTTTTTTTTGTATATGTTGACATCAACTGTTTCAAATCACATCATTATTTAACCAATTTACCTCATTACTAGCCCTAAATTGCTCCTGTCCCAACTTTTTTTGGAATGTGTTGCAGGTCTGAATGACAGGAAAGGATGTATATTTACAAATGACATGAAGTTGACCAGACAAAACATGAAATATTTTGTGTTCACATTGTCTGCAATGAAATACAAGTCAAAGTAAATTTAGAAATCACTACTTTCTTTTTTTTTATTTGCGTTTTCCATACTGTCCCAACTTTTTCTGATTTGGGGTTGTAAGTTCCATGCAGATTTGTACCACCCCTGAGTTGTCTTCATCTGTGCAGCAACAGGAGTTACCACGTGAGTTACAAACACCTGGAAAAGGGATACAACAACTGATGAAACAAGTACAAGGAGACTTGGACACACTAAAGCAATTTATCCAGCGACAGGAGACCACAGTTTCAGAACTCACCCAAGAGGTAAAACATAACTTTGTTCACCATTCAACTCAAATGTCAACTGTAGTAGCTACAATGGAGGACAATCAGAGACAGTTATTCAAGTGTATTGCAGATAATCAACAAAAGATGGAGACTGAGATGGGCTAAAACCACAAAACGTTTGATCCCAGAGGAATTAAACAAAAGTGGGGCTACTCTTATGTCTGAAGTGCATTTCCTTATCCAGCAGTTTCAAACAGAAGTTCAACAGGATCTTAAAGTCACTTTTCAGAGTCTGAAAGAAAATCAAGAGCAGCTCACAAAAGAGTTCCATCAATGTAAAACCCAAATGGATGACTTGTGCAGTGACACTAAAAAGTTTCATTTAGACCTGGCTACAGATCTTCAAACACAGGTAAAAGCATTGACAACTTCTCAACCTCAACCAGTAGCTTCTTCATCTATTAGTGTGCAAGCCTCCAGTGTTGCCAGATCGGGTTGACGACTTCCAGCCCAAAAGCTCACCAAAACCCGCCCACTTCAACAAAAACCAGCCCAAATTTTTAACTGCCAAAATGATGAGAGAATTTTATTGCCATGTCAATCAAGGTTGATAAGGACCATTTTTATCTCCTTAAAATAAAATAATGATGACAAAATAAAATAAAGATAAATCAATTTCACAGGAACATGGAGGGCAAATGCGTTAAAAGCGGCAATCAAGAAATTATTAACTGATGACTTTAACCCTGAAAAAATGCATCATTTTCAATGTCTACAGTAAGAATAAGCTAATTTTTGTGCAAAAAGTGCACAAAAGTGATCAGAAAGCAATGTAAATTAGCTGGCATTTACTCTCGTTCATGCACACCCACGACAGCCAAAAAATATTCATTGATACATACTGTATGATAATCTGACAGCAAAAATAAAATAATAATAATAACAATTAGCAACAATAATGCACTTACCTTTGTCTTGTGCTTTATCTTCAGACAGAACTACAGCACGTATTTCACGAAGTACACATTTTAGAACATAATGCAGAACTTTGCACAGTCAAAACTGTTCAAGTCCAGCAGCTGCATGTCAATGCCAAGTATACCAGAGTAGAGTCTGGATGGTTTAAAAGATGTTCTGATGCAGAACAGCATCGCCATATTCAGTTTTGATTTTTAATAAATCATTCAACTGTTCTCTCATTTCAGTTACAGTTATATTTAGAAATCTTCTTTTCATCTCTCATCACGTATAATCCACGTTGTGAGATTTGAGTCACTAGACTCTTTCTCGTGTAACTTATATTTAGGCCACTTTGCCATCGCAATCACTTAAAATGAATGAATGAATATATAGCTGCACATTTAAATCTTGCCCTTTATAGCGCCAAAACCCAGTCACTCACGAGTCATCACATCTCACCAACATAAAAGATGGTAAATTCACTGACAGGTCTCGGTTAAACTGAACAAATAAGGGTTGCGTTAAGGAAAAATGAGTTGATGACTGCACTACACATTATTTTACTGTGATACTTTGAGCTCGAACATATTAAAATAACATGACTAAAGATAAATGCGAAGAAAAAAAGCAGCTGATTGGGCGGCTTTTAATTTTTTAAAAGCAGCCCAAATTTTGTCTACCCGCCCAATGAGTTATTCTCCGGTCCAAACCGATCAAAAGAAGCCCAATTGGGCGGCAACCCGCCCAATCTGGCAACACTGCAAGCCTCATTAAGCCCAGTATCTACTATTGCAGATAATCCCTCTTCTATAATTAAAAGTGATCATTTAAAACTCACCTTTCCCACATTTGGAAAACCAACTGATGATACTGACCCATTGAACTATCTGACTCGATGTCAAGATTTTCTGGCATTGCATCCTTTAGCAGAGGCAGATCTGTTAGCTACATTCCGCACAGTCTTGTATGGAACTGCTCGCGACTGGTGGGAAGTTGCACGTACTTCTGTATTCACCTGGACTGAATTTGAGGCTGTTTTTCTCTCTGCATTTTTCACGGAGGACTATGAAGATGAGTTAGCAAAAAGGGTGAGAACAAGAACTCAAGGAGAGAATGAACCTATTAGAGATTTTGCTTTTTGTTACAGAGCTTTGTGCAAGAGATGGAAATCAAACTTGACTGAAAGTGAGATAGTAAAGATGATTCTGAAAAACATTAAACCTCACCTTGCCAGTAAGCTCCGCAGCAGAGTGTTCACTGTAGAGGAGTTGGTGAAGCTAGAACATCAATTGGAGAAGGACTATGAGCAGCAAAAACGGTATGAAAGCAGTTTACCACATAGACCGCAATCTGTACCACCATGAGCACCTGTAAACCGGCAATTGGACAAGGCTTCAGTTCAGTGCTGGCGTTGTAAAGGACAGCATTCCCCAGGAAGCGGTTCACTTCATCCTTCAACCAATCATTTCCACAAATGCAATCTTCTCAAAGTAAGAGATTTCAATCACATTCACCGAATCACAATTCTGCAGGTTTACCCACTAATAATGCTGTTTCTGTCACGGTTCATAGGCTCACGGTCCCATCCTCGCTCTGTTGTGTGTGTGTGTGCATGTGTCTGTGTGTGGGTGTGTTTGATTGAGGCTGATTCGATCCAGCTGCGGATAATTTATAGGGGCTATATTAGATCCTGTCACGCTGTCTTGTGTTGTCAGATCCTCGGATTGTCTGCCGTGTCCTGGCCAGTGGTTTCCGTCCGTTCCTGCTTCCGTGATTCCTGATCTCTGCCGTTTCCTGGACTCTATCACCGGACATTTGGCCGCCCATTGTTTCCCTGCGCTACCTGCCCCAACCTTGTTTCCTCAGTTTCACCTATCTGACATGTTTTGCAATAAACCGTTCTTGTTTCCGCAACTTGAATCCTCCAGTCTTTATTTATGACCATTTCGGCTATAAAGACTGCATTTCCTTTTAAAAAGAAATATGCCATTAAAAGCATTCAAGGCACAGTACCCCAACAACTGGTCATTCCAATCAACATTGGTGCATGGAAAGGAAAAGCCATTCTTGACACTGGAGCTAGTTACACCCTTTTGCATGAGAGCTTGTGGAAGGAACTTACCCCACAAGAAAGTCTACAACCGTGGACTTCTGGACCCCTTTACTTGGCAAATGGTCAAGCTGAAGTTCCCCTGGGATGGATAAACGTGTTGATAACGCTGCATGATCAGAGTTTTCCAACACATGCAATAGTACTCACCTCAACGTCTTTGACTTATGCAGTTGTCTTGGGTTTGGATTTTATTTTCATGAGTGGAATTCAACTTAATATTGCTGAGTACTCCTGGGACTGAATATTATTTCCAACCGGGACCTGCTAGTATTCCTGCAAGAAGAACACAGAATTTTCAGAACTCAACGAGCACGAAGCAGTTAACCAGGTCTCAACAGAATCTGATACTTCTAAGTGCTGTTCCACCACCCTTACCTATAATAGGGTCAAGAGAAATTGTTTCTGCCCTTGCTGAGAATCAAGCTTTGATTGACAAATTGATCAAAGAAGATAATTTACAATTCAATGAAGACAACCAGCTTCGACAGATCCTAGAATCCTACCGTACTGTATGTACCTGTCGGACAGGACAAACTAATGTTCTGGAACACTGTCTGTACAGTCATCACAGAGGTATAAATATTAACAAAAGTACTTAAAGTAGACTGTATAAACATTTTTCAAAATAATAAATCTTTCAAATATTGAGAATGTTCACATTGGTGTAAAAACAGGTGCTCACAGACACACATTGTCTTGATCTGCTGTTGCTTCAAAACTTATTTTGTAATATTAGTTAGGTGTGCTGCTCAATAACATTTAACATTTAGAATTTATTGTGATTCATACAGATGTTGGTTGTTGCTGCAGTCTCTCTGATGTTGTGTCTTCTGTTGTTTTCTCTTTTTGTCAGCAGGTATCGAAGCAAATTGTTATATATATATATATTTTTTATTTTTTTCTGTTTTCTGTTTTTTTTTCTTTTTTTTTTTCCTCTCTCTCTATCCCCCATTCTCCTTTTTTCTCTCTCTCTCTCCCCCTTCTCTGTTGACTTTCCCCACAACTTTTTTTTTTTTCTCTCTTTCTTCTTTCTCTCTCTTGTTTTCTCTGTCCCCTGGTCTTGTCTGTCATAGTGTGGTTAAATAAAAGGGTATATAAAATTAAATTAATTAATTAAAAAAAAATAAAAAAAATAATAAATATAAAAATAAAATTAAAAAAAGGCTGTGAATGATGATAGCATAGCTACACATATGCACTGTCATGTGTTATCTGTGTTACTGACAGGCCCGGAAAAAAAAAGAAGGAAAAAAAAAAAAAAAGAGAATGTTTATAAAACAGAACAATGACCAATTATAACCACATTAGAACATATTTCACCCACAAATGTAAATTATGTCATTAATTAGGCTACTTATCCTCTGTCATGTATTTTGTATGAGTGCCCAAACAGCACACATACGTCGGGCCGACGTCGACCCAATGTACAAAATTCCATCGGCACGATGTTGCTCAGGGAGCGTTTGCTAATCGGCAATATGTCGCCGCGACATCGGCCTCTGATCGGAAGTGCCCTCCGGCCGACGTTGGGACGATGCAGCTGTAAATACCTGCTGCTGTGCGTGGATGCGGTTCACCGGCGTTTTGCTCATCGTTACGGACCACCCGCGGCTACCGCCGCTGGTTTATAATAATAAAACAATACACACCACTCTCAATAACAGTTGCAAATTTAATGATATTTTCATTTAATTCATATTACGTGTACAAATACACTTACATTTACCATATGCTTTGATCAAAAGTGGATAATTCATGATTATTTGTAGTCTTTTGAAAATTAACCATGATTTTATTTCAGCATTTGCAATAAAACCATAGTAAAAACAAAATCTACCATAGTTTTACTACAATCACCATGGTTTAATTATGACTGTTGCAGTAAAACCATAGTAACTACGAAAATAACTGTTACTACAGCATTTGCAGTAAAACCATAGTAACATTTACCATGATTTCAAAAACTATGGTTACTAAGTCATGGTTACCACAGTTTTACTGAAGTTTTACTACAATATTACAATAGTAGAATATGACATCAAAACCATGGTTTGAAAAAAACTAAAACAATCATGCTTGCTACAGTTTTACTATAGTAAAACCATGGTTAAATGTTGTAAAGGTATAACACTTTTCACAATACTTATCATTTCAAAGTAGGTTTACAGAAAATGCATGTTTCAAGGTTACAATTTAAAAACATCCTTTAATCAGCCAGAGGTGACTGAGACTCACTGGGGAAGACCATCTTCCTGCAACAAAATAATGTCCATATGACAGCAGTTCATAATACAGGTCATGTGTTAGATTACATAAACGCATAATAAAAACAAGGCAAACAATAATTAAGCCGTTAAAATGTTTTAAATTGCATGATAAAAATTCTAAAATATTTTCAGATAAAATCTTACTAAACAAGTCTAGTTTTGTGTTCAGTAAAACATTATCCTTCAACATTATTAAAGGGCAAGTTAAAAAAATGTCAGTCCATTTTGTATTGTTACAATGTTGGTAACATGTAAAAGAACAATGTTTATTCTTTCTCTGAGATACCCAGTTTATTTGTCAGCAAAACTGATGCAAAACAGCATTTTTTCATTTAGATGCTGCAAAAAGTTTGTCATTTTGTCAAAACTCATCATTTCATTTTGCGTCATCCTGCAGAGTACTGCTTACAAATAAAAGGGGACATATAGGTACACATAAATCAGAGAAAGAGTAAATATTGTTCATTTACAGATATTAGAGACGTTGTAATAATACAAAGAGGGTTGAAAATCATCAAACTTACCCTTATAGGCAATATAAGGATAATATTTGTTTTGTGTGTCTAATATTTTGTGTATCCATGTACAGTTGCCATCATCTGTAGTCTTTGTTATGCCAAGTTCACACTGCACGATTTTAGCCCGATTTTTCACTCGCCGACAGGTTTTGATAAATCGCTGACAAATGCCCGAAATCGGAGGCAAATCGGTGCTCGTTCACGCGAGTGACAATCACGCAGTGTGAATTATCAAAGACGCAATCTGAGGGAATCGCCGAGGCGTCGCCGACGTCCGTGAAATATTTGGCATGCTAAATATCTGGAGCTGTCGGCGATTCACAATCACGCTGTGTGCAATGATTTCTGACTGAAAACTACATCGGCGATGACCTTCAGCCAATGAGAGACAAAGATACAGGGCAGAGGGAAGTTCGGGGAGGAGTTATAGACCAGAATATCAGTATTTTAATAGATATATGTACAATTATATCATACAGAAACAAGCACAAACATTTGCTTGACATCAGCATAACAGTTACTGCAAAATTATTATTTACCTCTCTTTGCAGAACACACAATCCCTGTTCCCTGCATCTCCCTCCTGCATAATCTGCTTTTCTTTTTGTAGCTGGAAATCAGCGCACAGATAATTTGCAGACTATATATTTTTTAATACTTCATGTCTCGCTCGAGAACTCCGGTCTGACGCACGCGGGTTTTCTCACATTATTTCCTTATCACTTCTCGTGTGTGTTTTGTTGTGAAACGTAGTTTGCGGATCAGACAGAGTTGTTGGCGATTCTTCCTATTGTGAAATCGTGCAATGTGAATCCCCCTGTCGCCGATCCATCGTGCAATGTGAACACAGCAGCGACTGAATAATACCCCAGATAGTCATGCAGTGTGAAAACAACGGCGATCCGCCGAGTTTGAAAAATCGTGCAGTGTGAACTCGGCATTAGTGTTGGCGTCATCTGTAGTCTTTGTGAGTGTTGGCGTCATCTGAAGTCTTCACAAGTGAGTTTGGATTCAGTCTGGAGCTGGCTTCATCTCTAGTAACTTTGGGATGGGCATCCTGAGATAGAAACAGGAAATCAAAAGAAGAAAGTTTAGCATAGCTGCTGTTCATATTATTCAGACAAAATATTATTTATTTCATCACATATAACTGGAGTGCAAGGTTATCAGATGTGTTGTGTGAATACTTGGCTAAAATATGCATTTTAAACTAATTTAAACTAAAAGAGTGTGTCCGAGCCCCAAATATGATTAGGAAGGCTATTTCAATGTAAAATACCAAAAAGCTCTACTTCCTTTAGTGGACTTTGATAAATCCTTGGTATGAGAATTTTGTGACCTCACTACAGACCAAGCACCATTGCTGCTACTGCCCCCATTTTTGCTTATTTTGCTATATATCTGATTTAATCACAAGGAGGTGTAATATGCATACATCCAAAAACATTAGGCAGGTGCTTAATCACATGAAACTTCATCTATCAATAAACAAAAATCGGCCTACTGCCACTAATGTTCTCAAAAATCAATTTATTGTTAAGTGTTTCATGTGATCCCTTAGTAAATGTATTATTTTGTCCTCATTATTTGGGGAACAGGCAGTCTATTTAGAATGGACTACACATGTCACAGTATAATTTAAGTGGATGAAACATCATATTTACACTACTCTTAAATGTTTGGGGTCAGTCATTTTTTTATGTGTCTTTGAAAGTCTCTTCTGCTCACCAATGCTGCATTTATTTGATCAAAATGAAGTAAAAACAGTAATATTGTGAAATATTATTACAATTTAACAACAGTTTGTTTTGTGAATATATGGTGAAATGTAATTTATTTTTGTGATCTAAGCTAATCCAGTCTTCAGTGTCACATGGTCCTTCAGAAATCAAACTGATACGCTGATTTGCTGCTAAAGAAACATTTCTGATTATTATCCATGTCTTATCAATTATCAAAAGTTAGAACAAACATTTCTGTTTCAAATAAACACTGTACTGTTTTAAAACTTTATTCATCAAAGAATCCTGAAAAAATGAAGCAGCACAGCTGTTTTCAACACTGATAATAATCAGAAATATTTCTTCAGAAGCAAATCAGAATATTATAATGATTTCTGAAGGATCATGTGACACTGAAGACTGGAGTAATGATGCTGTTCAATTTTGATGTGGGCTTAGTTTCAGAGTCCGTTTTTTAAAACATTTCCAATGAGGAGGAGAAGACTAAAGGCCCGGGTATACTTCACTTTCCGTGTTCCGTTCCGTCTCGCGCACAGACGCCGCGTCCGCGCAGCATTCAAAGTATACTCAGCCGCAGAAGAGTGCGGACGGACGAGCTCAACACATGCGCAGGACCATCAACTTGACTTGCGCGGTCTCATAAAATTGCCTGCACTCGGACGGGGTGTGCGACTGTACGCGAGCCCTCTTGACGACGAAAATTACATTTACCGCGGTCTCGCTCGTATTTGGCCAGTTTGCAGAAAGCCTCACCAAACCTGACCAGCCGGGCGTTTGCGATCACGTGAACTTGAAGACACTTGTACAAACGCGGATGGGTGACATGAAAATAAATGATTACAGATCGGCGATGTAGTATTTGGTTTCCCAACAAGGTCCATCGGTGACGCGGTTGTCACGGCGACCGTCACAGCCCTAATCGGCACAACCCCAATTTGTATAATGAATTGGTAACACTTTACAATAAGGTATAATTTGTTAACATTAGTTAATGTATTAATTAACATGAGTGAACAATGCATTTATTACATTTATGAATTAATCTTTGTTAATGTTGGTTAATAAAAATACAGTTGTTCATTGTTTGTTCATGTTAGTTCACAGTGCATTTACCAATGCTAAAAAACACAACTTGTGATTTTAATAATGCATTGGTAAATGCTGAAATTAACATGAACTAAGATTAACAAATGCCATAGAGGCATTGTTCATTCTTAGTTCATGTTAACTAATGAACCTTATTGTAAAATGTTACCAATTTATTGTATAATTGTAATTAGATAATATGCTTTTCTAAAGCTGAAGTGACCTTTATTTATGTTAGAATATGTATAACTTAATATTTTAACTAATTGCAAAAGCTGAATAATCTATCAAAGTCTACTGATTAATCGGTGAAATAAGCGTCGATCAATCGTTCTAATAATCGTTAGATTAATCGATTATCAAAATAATCTTTGTTGCAGCCCTAATGATTAGTTTAGTTGAGGATGAACTGGAATATCCTACATAAAAAAGTCAGATAGTGCTACCCTTTTGTTGAAAGGTGTCACATCTGATTTGTTACAAGCATTAGTGACAGAATCATCAGCCAATCAAATTTTGACGTTCAATGACAGCTACGTGCCCAGTGCTACCCCCAGCGGTAGACCGTCCCTTTAGTCAGGGATTTCCAAGGTATGAACATGAAATTCAACGAAAAGAAAATGACCGCTGCAGCCTACTTGTGCGTTGATGTTAAGTTAATTTTTGAGAAACGCACGTAAAAAAGGAACATCCGTTTGGAACCTCAGAAATCCATCTTATATATAAGAGATCCATCAGGAAATCCACTCACTTCATTACGCTGCGTGTCAATGCAAGGCTTTTCTTTTTTGTGTGCAGAAGCCCTTCACTGGAGATGAGGTAAATAACATTGCAGACAAAACTAGCAACCCATGATTTATTAACCTATCGATTTAATTTTTATGAAACTATCAAGTTTATATTTCAAATCCACTGGTTAGCCTATGGGTATATAGGGCCCTATGAAATCCGTTTTATTTTTTCCCAAATTCCGTTTAATTTTTTTCTAAATTCAGTTTTTTCCGTTTAAATTTTTCTGGATTCTGTTTTTTTTTTCGTTTACATTTTTCTGGACTCCTTTTTAATGATCAAATTAAATTTTAAAAATCAAAAAGCATGTCTAATTAAAATCATGAAACTTATACAATTTAGCATTAATTTATTAAAAGTGTAACAAAAATGACATGTTTAGGGCTGTATGAAATGTTAAATTTTTTTCTCACCTTATGTTTTATTGTTACCAAATTCTGTGTTTTAGCACGTCTAATTATTTGAATGCATACAAACATTTTTTATTTATTCTTACAGCAGCCTTATGAAATGTTTTTTCCCCTCAGAAATTCTGTGTTGTGTATTTAAATTTTACTGGTTATCAGATAAAGGCATAAAACATTGATTTAATTTATATTTTAATTAATGAAAATTAAACATTAAAATTTTTGGCAAATAAAGGGGATTTACTATTAAAATTAAAATATTCTGTGATTATTTCTTTAAAAAATTAAGTTTTATTATTTTTCAACAGTAGTAGTATTACGTACATTCTACTAAATAATAGTAATATAGCCTATTTCTGGCACAATGTCTTTTATTTTTATTTTGACGGGTCGCCGTGAATACCTTTAAAGTTCTGTGTGTGTATGATATGACGCTAGTTTTACTCAAGTGAAATGGTAAAATGCTCGTGAAGTGACTCAGATCAGTTTTGGAGATATTGTTCATGTATTTATGTCCTCATTGAGGCGGCAGACACTGAAATCATGCGTGCTGTGTATGTAACGTTAGTAAACAAAACCGCAGAACATGCAGGATTCATATTTAAATCGACTTTTGCGGCTTAAAGGAACACTCCACTTTTTTGGAAATAGGCTCATTTTACACCTCCCCTAGACTTAAAAAGTTGAGTTTTACCGTTTTTTAATCCATTCAGCCGATCTCCGGGTCTGGCGGTAGCAGTTTTAGCTTAGCTTAGCATAGATCATTGAATCGGATTAGACCGTTAGCATTTGGCCATCAAAAATGACCAAAGAGTTTCGATATTTTTCCTATTTAAAGCTTGACTCTTCTGTAGTTACATCGTGTACTAAGACCGACGGAAAATGAAAAGTTGCGATTTTCTAGGCTGATATGGCTAGGAACTATACTCTCATTCCGGCGTAATAATCAAGGAACTTTGCTGCCGTACCATGAGTGCAGCAGGCGCAATGATATGACGCAGCGCCTGAAAGTAGTCCCCAGCTATATCATAGGCTACTGAGCTGGGGACTACATTCAGGCGCTGTGTCATATCACTGCACCTGCTGCACAGATAGTACAGCAGCAAAGTACAAAAAAATGATTTATGCACGTCGGGTTCGGGTAAGAAGTGATTCGGGTCGGGTACGGATTTTAGGACCCGAGAAGACCTCTAAGGTGTACATGGTGCATTGATAATACTGTGGTGTGGTGTGTGGATGTCCAGCATTTGTACAGTTTTGCCGCTTTGGGCGCATTGTCATTTTAGAGTGACGTGAATGTGCACAGTGACCTGTGTATTGGCGGATTACTTTTACTGACCATGATGTAGGGAAATTTACTCTGCATTTAACTCACCCTAATCTAGCCTACTGTTGAAATTGCTGATCAGCTGTCATTGTTGTTGAGAGCCTGTGTGCGGCATAATACGTGCATTATGCATATGGCTGTGTTAGCTGTAACAGATATGTGTAAGATGTGTACATGTAGTTTACAGTTGCTTACTGAAGGCACTGACTGAAACCCCACGGTACGCCACTGTCTGACAGTCGGTTCACTCCATCTCTGCTGGGTGCAGCCGGCCATCACCACTGAAGAATCTAGGAACAAAACAAGCAATCTGTCACAGAGCCAACAATATTTAGTTTGCAGTTCCAGGTTTATTAAAAGGAAACAAGCTATAACAGAAGTAAAATGCAAATAAAAGAAAGAATAATATATAACAATTATAATAACAAATATATTAGGGATGGGCATTTCAAGCAAAAGTAATATTCTAAAATCGCTGGGAATTATTCGATTATTCGAAAATAGCACCCCTTCCCTGTATGCATGCACACACGTCACGTTATTAGGCTAGTGTTACACACCCATAAACAGAGAGAGAGAGAGAGAGAGAGAGAGAGACCATTCACGCTTTTAATCTGTATGATAACAAACTGTTTAATTTATGTAAAGATAGGCTATCTTAACTCAAGCCATATAATGATTGTAGCATGCTGAAACATATTAATATAATAAACGTAACAATGACAGCACTTATTAACATAGCAGTCCATCCATTAGCTTAAATCAACTGATCATAAGGTATTAAACTGCTCAAAAAATATATTCCAATACTTTCTCCCGCAATTATATCATTGAGTAATTATACTGTATATTAACTGCGGGCATCAGTAAGCCGTTATTAATATGCGGGGCATTGAAAACGCGCGGCTGTTTTACTTTCACTTTGGAGATTTGCGATCACATGTTTATACTATGGAGCGGCAGTACACAACACATTTTACAAGATTAGATGTTTGTCAGTGGTGCTCAGGAGGATCTGCAAATCATTCGCCATCATCCTACTCTGTTGCTGGTAAGTGAAACTGCATGTAATGTAATATAACAGGCTATCGCTAGCATGCGGCTAACCATATGTCCTTTTAGTGGCTCCATAGAACGAGTTATTTGTTTTCTGTGCCTTTCCCAGTACGGATTCAGCACACCTCTAACCCAGTCGGGGATATTTGTGGTCCGCACAGAACTCTTATTTGACATCGTTCTTAGTTGCAAGTCTACAGTGTATGCCTGAGAGAGTGTGTTCTTCTGTTGTCTTTGACAGCTTTTAGGTGCGTTATTGGCAACGCTTCCCCCTGCTCCACCGCATCAGCACTGGAAACATGGGGAATTTTTAGACAAATATAATCGCACAACCTAATCAATATTCTATGAATAAATCGACTACTTGAATATTCGAAAATCGTGACCCATCCCTAAAATATATAAATTATATATACACATACACACACACACACACACACACACATACATAATATACAACAAATTCTACTACTACTAATAATATAATCTTAATATAACAGAATCTATGTTTTTAGTTTTAGGTTGAGTGTCACTTACGTTTTGATGTCAAGGCCTTCTTAAAATTGGCCAAATATATTCTGAAAAATGCATATAAATGTATTTCATGATCTATATTTCATCTTCTTCAGTTCACCTGTAAGTCAGTAGCTCCCTTCAGAAATGTTGAAATCTTGGAGCTTCCCTTCTGTTCTTAAGAGTTTCTTTCTGTCCTCCTGAAATCACAGAACTAATTTTATTAATATTTGTTTACCATGAAATATCAAAACTTGTTTTCAGTCGATTACACTCTCCATGTAAGTGACGTTATCGATTCAGTAAATTAGCCTTTTCCAATAACATATTGACAAATTACCAGCAAAACCTTATAGAGCTATCAAAGTCTCTCATATGGGTAGTTGACGTATCAATGTGTCCTATGGTGTGACAGCAAAAAAAAATAAAAAATAAACTAACATTGAAGATAAACCTCTCTCATGCTATTTGTAACTCTAAGAAGGCCATTTCTCAATATGCGTTCTTGTCTGTACTTGTGTTCTTGTGGACTTGTGAAACGTCATCAGTCGTCGCCCAAGTACTGTTCCAATTCAAAGTTTACATCTAGCCAAGTACAGTTAAAATCCCTGGATGTGTCCTTGCTCCGCCCCTTTTATCAAGGATGCATCCAGAGGTGACCTGTGCGAACTTGAGGCAGCCAGGTATCCCAGAATGCATTTCGCACTAATCAGCAAGCGTTAATGGCAGAGGGGAAAACTGCAAAATTTCAAAATATTACTATAATTGTTTCATGAAATGCCGTTCTAAGAGTATTTCAGGCGAGAATGTAGTCGTTTAAAACTCAAATCTGCGGTTTATTTATAAAGATAGCGCCTATTTGAAAATTAGTTTTGCCGATTTCAGAGACGTGAGTTCCAGGCGATCACCGGGCGCCCAGTGCTCATGTATCCCGAAGAGAGGAGCATAACCTCAGCTAGTCCTTCTGACATCTGCCGCTGGCTCTGATGTCTCTGTAGTGGTTAAACATGAGGTAAAATTCGTTTTGGGTAAATCTAACAGGCAATCTTTGGTCTCATGAATCTATTATTTATTCCAGGTCATGTCGTTTTGGTTGAGCACAAAGTTATTTTTCATAAATGATTTATTTATTAATCATAATACAGCGCTTACTTTGTTAACGTGACTGATTTGTTTGCTTTTGTCTTTATTTCCTACATAAGTCTCTTATACTTGACTTTTATAATGGCTATTATTGTTCATTAAAACTGACATTTAACAAAAAAGGCAGAGTTGTGCTTGTCATATTTCATTTTATTATAGCTACAGTGAATCAGAGTATATGTGCACATATTACCTAAACCACATATTAATGTTTTATATTTTTAAAATGAAAACAAAAAGAGGTTTGATATCGTATTTCGTCGTATTGTAATACAGTGTAGATAATTTAGGCGAGCTGACCGACGTTATAAAGTACGCTGCTGTTCCATTTGCAGAATTACCGGACTTGTGTCCTCCCGTCCTCAGGAGTTTGCGAAGTCCGAACTTTGCGTACTTGGTATTGAGAAACGACCGAAGATACATTTTTCTCAAGTTATTTGTAGTTTTTTTATCTACATTTTTGCTATGTCACACGTAGGACACAGTCCAATTTTTATTTGTCAACTACCCATATACACACACACGAATATTTGATTAAAAGCCCCGAGTTTCATAAACAAGAGCTCAATCTATGGAGTTAGCCTACATTACTTGGAAACTGCTAATATGCTAACGGACTTTTTCGACGACACTAAACCATTTCTATAAAATAAATATTTAATTGAAACATGTCAATAACAAGTTAGAAACGTGTTAGGAACGTTTTTATGCAATATTTGTGTGATTTTAGGGACTAAACTTACCTGAAAACAGTGAAAACCGCAGCGAGAGACGAGATTAACTTTACTGCTTGCCACGCCAGTAGGCCCCGTTTCCATGGCAACTAAACTCCCTACTCGTGCGGAGCTCAACGCACACACAGCATCAAAGTCTCTTTAAGACAGTCTTTGACAGCATTCACACAAACAATCATCTATAATTCAAACATTACATTAATAAATTTACAGTCTCATTCAATAATTATTCAATAATTAATTTAAAACTCAATTTGGAGTTCAAAAAGCAACGGCAACAATAGCTCACCGTATAGAGACGGATTCTTTCTGACGGCCTGTAACAGAGTGAAAAACACGGCGAAAAAGCAGTTAGGACTTCTCTTTAATTATGCGCTTTTACATTTCCCCTCAGAGAAATTGCTGGAAACGCATTAAGGTGGTAACATTAATTTTTAAAATCGCTAGCGTGACCGTTAGCTAAACAAGTTAGTTGGAAATGAGCCACAGTCTCTTCACCTGTGCTGTAGCACACCGAGTGCCTTACTAGTAACGTTACATTTTAAGTGTCACAGAATTAACAAAGTAGTATTTTTTTCTAATTTAGCTGAAGTGAAATCTTACCTGAAAGCCCCAGATGTCGCCGGGATGAGTCTCTTCTCTCTGTGGGTTGCTAAGAGACGATTAACTGGGCTCGCGCAAACAGAAAAGCGCGGCATCGGCCTGCGGTCGTGAACAGACTCAGGGCCGACGATTGATGAGCTGAGAAACAGAGCACTGACCGAATTATATCAGCCTACGCCTGGCCGAAGTTTTTTAGATGTTTCAGGTAGTGAGGCCGACGTTTCCATACTGGGCCGACGTCGGCCAGACGTACTACGTGTGCTGTCCGGGACGTAGTAGTGCCCTAGTGAACGCACGTCCTGAACTGATGTTGAAAAGAAGAAATTGCCGAATAAAGTCGTTATTTCATATATTTTGCACACAAAAGTATTCTAATAGCTTCAAAAAATTACGGTTGAACCACTGAAGTCACATGGAATGTTTTGACGTTGTTTTTGGTACCTTTCTGGACTTTGAAAATTTCATGACCCTTGCTGTCTATAGGAGGGTCAGACAGCTGTCAGATTTCATCCAAAATATCTTAATTTGTGTTCCAAAGATGAACAAAGGTTTTACGGGTTTGGAACAGCATGAGGGTGAGTAATTAATGACAGAATTTTCATTTTTGGGTGGATTATCCCTTTAATCTGCCCATGACAGTGATGTTTGTGGTGCAAGCATAGCCTAAACTGCTGGATACCGATTTATGAACTCTTGAAGTGTGTAGACAATGTTAATCTGTAATATTAGCACTGTTGTCAGTTTGTGATGAATAAACACCCTGATTAATATCCAAAGTACTCTGAGACTGCAATGACTTTGGTGTGTAGCGATGTAGCGGCTTTTTTTTAAAGCAAAGATGTTAGTTGATGAACAGTGGCCGTTTACATGGAAGGAGATCCAGCAAACAAGAGCGAGCATTTCATTCAAATGGACAGAGACTGGGTGGTAAATGATTAGGAATTACTAATATAATTGACCTCCGGGAAGTACTGAAAGCATATGACCCTGTTAAGATCACAGTTATGTGAATGTAGCCTCAAAAATGTTGTGATCAAAGATAACGGTGTAGATCTACAAGACACATGAGACCAAATGCATGAAAGTCAAAGGAGGTCATGTGTTTTTATGTTAAGATTACAATGAGACGGTATGAAGGTGGTAAATTCATTAGTCCATTTGGTGAAAATCAAGCATTAAGAAAGCTCATCTTCTGACAGAGGTGTGACTTGTGTGTCATGGAAATGGACTCTGGACTCCGCTGACTATCTTTGAATGTTATTTGAATGTAAAATATGCATGTCAACAAAACGTGTTGTGTATTGTGTACCTAAATGGAGCAACACATGGTTTACCAAGTGGACAGATCCAACACAACCTTTCTTGTCTCTGAAAAGAGAAGTTGGAGTTTTTGTTTGTATCTGTAAGATCATTTGTTGGCATATCATCATGAGGACTGTTTTGATGTTAGTACTGTTATCAGGTGAGTTTTAATGTAATATTTCAATAATTTAACAACACATTTGCATGTTCACAGTTCTCTGATGTCAGTTACTTGTCACATGATTTGCAAGTAAACAAAATATTATTATATTATTTTGAATTTAGCTTAAATTAAATTAGACGATTGATTTTTTTATTTGTCAGTGTTAGTCCACATTACATTTACACTAGCATTTTATGAATCCAATCAAATTGAATTATGTTTTATCTCTACAAAAAAGAAAAATTAAATTCTTCACTTTCAAATATTCAAACCCTAATGCTTTTATTTTGGCAGAATACTGCTGAAATTCTGTAAAATGTGTACAAAAATGTTGAAAATTATCCAAATGTCAATAAAGAGCAGCTCTCAGACACTGAAAACACAGACTCAAGAGCTGTTCGCATGAACACTTTTTTTCTCGCAATTCTTTTGAAAAAATTAACTCGCAATCTTGAGAAGAAAGGTCCAAATTGTGAGATATAAACTGGCAACTAAATAAAATCTGAATTTGGAGTTTATATCTCTCAATTCTGCTAATTCTACACAATTTTTTCCTCAGAATTGCGAGGGGGAAAATTCTGAATTGTGAGATAGGCCTAAGTCGTCGCAATTACTTTTTTTGTTTATTTATTAAACTCTGGAAACATGCTTCCAGAAGTTCCCTCCAAACCTGCATATGGTGTTTTAGATGTGATTGTGTTGTTGATCTAAAGAAAATTCCAATGGAATTTTGCAACTTTTAATCTAGCCAAGGTCTTGATATTGTTCTGAAATTAACATTTAAACAATATAAATTACATAAACGTGTTGATGTCTCTCTCCGCAGCTCTGACCGCCGGTGTGAACTCTTATGTGTTTTACTTTACTCCTGATAACATGAACTGGACCGAAGCTCAGACGTACTGCAGACAGCATCACACTGATCTCGCCACTGTTAATGACCAGACGGACCTTGATGAGCTGTTAAAAACGGTTCCCAAGGGTTTTAAAGATTACATTTGGATTGGACTATATCGGACGAATGCGAAATCTCCGTGGGTCTTTTCCGATGGGAGCAATTCCCTGTTCAGACCATGGCTTTCTGGACAACCAAACAATTATGCTGGCATCCAGCACTGTGTGTACACGGCTCCTGATGGGTATTGGAATGACTGGAGTTGTACAGATGAATTGGCTTTTATCTGCTACGGTGAGTTGTTAGCAGCAGGCACATTACAATCAAACCATTTCATTTTGTAATTGCAGTTTTAATATAACTGTTTTTAGCGGAACAGCAAAAAACGAAAAACAAACAATGCTACATAACATTTTGTTTATAAGTAGTTTTATTGACATCTTTCTGCGGTTGAAACACAGATTAACTGAGTGATTAGCCTACAGGAGATGTGAGGTGTTTGTTCATGTTTATTTTGTGTCATAACTAATAGAGGACAAGATGATCACGTACGCTCACTCGCATGATATAGTATAGGCCTAATTATTTTTTTTAGAAGAGGCTATCTAACGTTGCCCCAAAATGCAGAAAGAAATGATAAATGACAGACAAAATACAATTTTTTTGACAGTTGTTTGTCACTTTCACTGAAATTATATTATTATTGATTATGAGCCTGAGTGATTCATCGTGCATGCTTGCGTGTGTGTGTGTGTGTGTGTGCATGTGTTTTAGAGAAAAAGAGACAGATCGTGAGACTGGAGGTGAAATCAAGTCAAAATGTGAATGATCCTACCGTAAAGAAAGAGATTTTGGCTAAGGTGTGTAAATTGAATATGTAACAATGATTATGAACTAACCTAAGTATATTATTGAGTATTAAAAGTTTGTTTCTGTCCTTCAGGTAGAGCAGATACTGAAGGCAAATGGGCTGGCAGAAGATGCTAAGCTGTCGTGGATGATGTTTTCTGGTGAAATTGTCTTTCACAGGATTAGATATCAGAAGAATGATTTTCTAATTCGCACGGAAGGAGAAACATGAAATGATCATCTCATAATAGCATTTCCTTTAAACTGACTGTGTCCTTTTAGCCACATTTTTGAATCCTGCTTTTGCATTGTTAAAAGTTTGTGTTACAGTAGTTTGAAAAATGGCAAAAAAAACAAAAAACTATGCAAAATAAATGTAAACTGGAAATCAAGATGACACCTGTAGGTCAACATCTGTCCTACAGAGGGAGCTCAAAAGGAGTGATGAAAGAAAATAAAAACATTTTTAGTGAGTCACTGTAAAAAGTTTTAAATGCTTTAATTCAGTGTGTTACTTGCTGTTTCTTGGTAATTATTTGTGAATGAATTTCTGGCTAAAGTAAATCCTGGCTAGTAAAATCTGCTCAGATTTTTTTTTCTCCATTGTATGTGTGATGATATAAGCACGAACTCAAAGAAATCAATAAACTCTGCTCTTCTCGTCCACAATCGTAGGTTAGTGCTTTTGTTGTGTATGCTTTGTTACTTGTATACAATTAATTTTGATGAATGACACAGATCTTCAGGAGGAAGATTACTAGGCGTGTCACAGTAATCATGAGAATATGACTTTAATATTTGCCTAAAGCAAACATGTCTTTACACATTAGATCTTAAATGGAGCACATTTAAGTACATTTATCAACTTTGTACATTTGTTTGGTTGTGTGAAAACAAAATTTCTTTATTTAAAAACCATATAAATTGGTCAGACTTATATACAGTGTCACATTAATTTGGCACAAATGCTCTTTTTAAACCACAGACGCTTTCCTCCATAGTTGAGGTGAATATAATGTCCATGATGCAATAAAATGCCACCATTCGCAGCAAAGTTATTATACAACCCCAAATCAGAAAAAGTTGGGACAGTATGGAAAACGCAAATAAAAAAAGAAAGTAGTGATTTCTAAATTTACTTTGACTTGTATTTCATTGCAGACAATAATATGAACACAAAATATTTCATGTTTTGTCTGGTCAACTTCATGTCATTTGTAAATATACATCCTTTCCTGTCATTCAGACCTGCAACACATTCTTAAAAAGTTTTCTTGTTCATGTTAGTTCACAGTGCATGTTAACAGATACATCTTTTGATCTTAAAAATGTATTAGTAAATGCTGAGGTCAACATTAACTAAGCTTAATAAGTGATGTATAAGTATTGTTCATGTTAACTAATTAAAACTTTTTTGTACAGTGTGGAACCATTATTGATACTCAGGAACTAATGTGTACTTACATTAAAAATACACTGAAACTGCTCACTTAAAATAAAGTGTGGAACCATTGTTGATACCCAGGAACTAATGTGTACTTACATTGAAAATACACAAAAACTGCCCACTTAAAATAAAGTGTGGGACCATTGTTGATACCCAGGAACTAATGTGTACTTACATTGAAAATACACAAAAACTGCCCACTTAAAATAAAGTGTGGGACCATTGTTGATACCCAGGAACTAATGTGTACTTACATTGAAAATACACAAAAACTGCCCACTTAAAATAAAGTGTGGGACCATTGTTGATACCCAGGAACTAATGTGTACTTTGAAAATACACTGAAACTGTCCATCTGTTGTAAAAGGGAGTCAATCAGGTCATTAATTACATGTAAAATAAAATTACGGTATTCTTATTTAAACTTGCTAATAATGCTGGGACATACAAAGAAAAACAACACATGCAGTTATTAATTATTTTTTTTTGTAATGAAATCTTTCAGATAAACAGGAACAGTCTATTTCTGAAACGTTTACAACATAATTAGACTAATTTTGAGAAAATGTAACTAAAACAAAAAGCTGTACTCGGGTCACACAAGATTGCTCCTTATGTTTAATCACTTTTCTTTCTATATACTTTAATACAGGAAAACGTAAACTGAATGCATAAAATACCCCAAATAATCAAATTAAAACAGAAATATACAGCCTTTAGCGGAATTTGTATTTAATTGGCAGGAGTTGCCCACTCTTTTTTGCTGAGATAATTGAGGCTTTCACCTCATTTGTCAAGGCCTCTGAGCAAAATCAAAAAGCTTGTCTTGCTGAGGCTGGAACTGGGGGATGGAGCGATAAAATTCTGGGTCAATAATTTGAATCTCAGCCACAACTGCAGAGAGAGCAAGGGTGTTTCTGTCCACTCCAACTTTCGTGAAAGCTCTTGTCATGCTTCCTTCCTTCTTGTATGCGCGAATAACTTTTTTGTATCTCTTCAGAACGTCATCTGGACACTTGGCTGTTGAACATAAAATAAACAGTTTGTTAATTCATTACAAATTATACAAAATATATGGTATCTTCATCAAGAATCAATTCACAAAAAGGATTTACATCTTACTGTAGCACTGGAGAATGCAGATCTTGACCTGTTTTTTTGTTTTTTCTTCTTTTTGGATTTTTTTTGGCGGCATCTTTCATCCTCCGATGAAGATGATGGGAGGGAGGAGGAGGAGGAAGAAGAGGATGAAGAGTTTAACTCATCACTCTCACTACTAGTGCCTTTCTTCTTCTTCTTTTTCATTTCCTTGCCTAAAAGAAAGCTTTTCTATTAAATTCTTTTTTTCTGAGAAATGGCAGTCACCTTTAATGTTGGCATGAAATGAAAGTTGCAAATGAAGATCTATTGCATTGTGACATTCTGAGTGAAATGGCTTATCAAACAAGAAAAACATACGTAGTGTGGGTCTAATTTTAGCCAGTGGTTGCTAGTTTGATTGTGAAAAGTGAGCGTTGCATACAAAAATGTAGGCTGATCTGAATGCAACTGTGTTAACAGCAGCAATGCCTCACGTATAGAGAGGATCAAGTCATATCACAGGAATGTCAACATTTTATTATTATTAATACTATTATTATTATTTTAATAAAAAGGAAGTTAAATCATTCATAAAAAGACCAGTTACAAGCAGTAAGAGAATACATAGGGACAATGGTCAACAATCTCTCCCCAGATAGCAAACTGACATCAAATCAACGTAGAATCGATGTTTCTCGTGGCGTCGAAACGACGTTGATTTCCGACGTCGATCCGGCATCATTTTGCTCATTGGGGTAATGTTGAACCAACGTCAGGCACTCCATTCAAAACTAACGGAAAATCGACGCAATTGGTTTGCTTACCTAACGTTGAAACTATGTTGATTTCAGTTGGGTAAACCGACGTTATACAATAAACTTTTTCTGCTTCTTTTAAAAATCTCACATACTTCATAGATAAATTAGCCTGTATATGTAATTTATTAAACATCACATTCAGTCATAATTTCTTTATTTATACAATACAGTTACAAATACATGATTAGAGCACAAACCTATATAACATATCACAGAACATGCATTTACAATCAAATACACAAAGAGGTATTAAGTAAATTATAGGCTAATGTAGTGTCAAGTTACAAATAAAAAGCTATATTCACTTAAGAATAAAAATATCATGTTATTTTGTACCAAATGTGCTGGACTTTTATTTTCAGTGGGGCACAAAAGGAGATGTAAGGCAGAACATTAAGAGACAGACTCGGTTACCGTTCACTATCATTGATTATTTTCTATAAAATAAAATAAATTAATGGTGACAGAGACTATGCCACTCTCTCCTTTTGTGTTCCACAAAATAAAGACATATGGGTGAGAAGATGATTTATAAAGAATTCTTACCCTTGAAAATTGAAGCCAGAGGTACATAGCAGATCTATCAGTTTCCCTTTGCAATTAAAACTTAAGTTCGTTGTAATTATCAAGGATGTGAATTTATCAGGTCAGGTTTGAAAAAGGTGATGAAGATGTAACCCACAATTGTAATATCAGTCATAGACAAAGTTCATTTTTAATTGCTTTTTTATACGTAAAATGTAATATCACTCCATAATTAAGTTTTCTTTAATGTTGTGCAGCGTTTGGGGGGTACTTTAATTATTTGCATCAAAATATGATCTTTTGTATTTTTTCATATAAAATGGCAACATTTTATGTAAAATGTACATTTCTAATCTTTATTAATGGAAACATGTAAAATATGCCATGTGCTATTTAGTGGATGATTTCTGTCACATAAGTCTATTTTAAACAAAAAAGGACATGAAAAATGTGCTTTAAGTTTTTATATAAATGTTGAAGCTGCTAAATTTAGCTGTTGCTAGTCTATCAGTCTGCATTTACACAACGAAACCAATCTCAGTCATAGCAAGAAGTGACTCGCAGAATGTTTTGCAGACTGACTCCTGTAATTGGGTAAATATGGTTGTCACTATTCCAATTGTGAATGGATTATACGGAGCGTGCATTATAGTCGATAGCCAGTCAATATTCTGATCAGATTTATTTTTTTTCAAGCACATTTTACTAATTCCAAACCACAAATATTTTCACTGTCAATTTCAGCAGGTACCTAAAATGAGTCAATACTACTTTTACTACTTACTATGCACACTTTCAAAAACTCTTTGGATCTACACAAATCATGCAAATGATCTATTTTAGATTCAAAATGTCAATTTTCACTTAAAGGTGATAAGTTTGCATCCCTGACTATTCAGTTGTTTATGTCCCTTTTTATATTTGCATACAGTACATCTATTGTGTCTAGAATTATTGTAGCAAAACAGAGCACCTGTGACCATGGAATTTGTATTTGTAGAGAATATTTCAGTAGTCATCAAGAAAATGTTTTAGGAGTTGCAAACTTGTATTTTGTTTCTTTCTCTCTCACAAACCAACAAAACCTTCTTAAAATCTTCACTGCAGGTGCATAAATCCTATTCTACAAATTACAAAATTCACAGGCTCAGTTATACCAGATTTATGCAGGGCTATATTTCATTTTTCCAGAACTTAACTGTGGTATTTGTAGACAAGTTCATGTTGGAATGACCTGCCTATCTCAATTCAAGCAGCTTTTGCTTTGAGTCTTTAGCCATTTCCAAAAAAAATCTAAAGACACGTCTTTTTCATCTACACCTGACCAATTAATGCTATCACTTACCTATTCTATTCAGTTTGATCGAATTTCAAATTCTAATCAAGCGTGCATGTGAGATCTCACATAAAAGTTCTACTTTACAGTCGTGGTCAGAATTATTGGCACCCTTAGTTAATATGATCAAAGAAGCCCATAAAAATAAATCTGTACTGTTTAAAATGTCACAAATCTGCCTGGAAGAGGATGTGTGTCTATATTGTCTATATGCAAGGTGAGGAGGATAGTTTGAGTGGCCAAAGATTCTCCAAAGATCTCGTCAGGTGAGCTCCAAACTCACCAAGCATTATAGGAGAGACTCAGAGCTGTTATTGTGGCAAAAGGAGATTGCAAAAAGTACTGAATAAAAGGGTGCCATTAACTGTGGCCAATGTGTATTAGAGAAAAAAAAATACTCCTAATGAGCTTCCCCCCACCCCCTTTTGATCTTATCAAAAAGGATTGACAATGCAGATTTATTTTCACAGGCTTCTTTGTTCATATTTACCAAGGGTGTCAATAATTCCGACTATGACTGTATATATGCAAATATGCTCAATTTGTTCATGACTTCACATTTTTGATTCGGGTGTGTGAATGTGTTTTGCCCCACATACACATACGTTTCTTAATTTGTGATTTGTAGAATATGATTTGTGCACCTCAGAATTTTAAATGATGTAACTGTTGTGTTGTGTTTGTTAGAGAGAAAGTGTAAGAAAAACATTTGGAACTCCTTAAAAAAAAAGGAGACTTCTCTGTGACTTCTAAATTTAAAAGGTTTCAAACAAAATGGGATGGTAATATATATGTGAATAATGGAGAAGAGAAAGCAGGGAGTGGGGTAGCAATTTTAATAAGGAGAGGGGTATGTGAAAAAGAACAAGTTATATTTGATGATGGGGTAGGGAAAAGTTTGGCTATAAAAATAGGAAAAGATGAAGAGAATATTATAATTTATAATATACATGCACCAAATGAAGAAAAAGGGAAGGTTGAAGTTTTTTAAAAATATGAATGATAAAATAAAAACATGGAAGAATGTTATATTAATAGGAGATTTTAATACTGTTTTTTCAGAGATAGATTTGGCAAGTAAAATGGTCTTTAAAGCTGAGAAGGGTAGAGAAGAGCTGGTGAAAGCAATGAAGGAAAGTAATTTGATAGATGTATGGAGAGAGAGAAATAGGACAAAGAGGAAGTTTTCAAGAACACAAGTGGTGATGAATGAATTAAAACAAAGCAGAACTGATTATGTTTTATGTGACGGAGAAATGGAGGGAAATATTAAAAGTGTATATTATAAAGAAGTTGGTCTTAGCGATCTTTTTTTTTTTAAGGGTGGAAATAGATTTGACAAGAATAGAAAGAGGAAAAGGGGTTTGGGTTTTAAATGCAGAAATATTGAAAGATGAATCGTATAAAGGAAAAATTAAGCAGATAGTAGAAAATAGTAAAATGCATAAGATGTATGAAGAAGGAAAAAGAATATGGTGGGATAATGTGAAATGGGATATAAAAAATGCTTCAATACAATACTGCAAAATTTTAAGAAAAGTTAAAAATATGAAGGAAATGAAAACAAGAAAAGAGTTGGAAAAAGAAACACAAAGAATAGAGGAAAATGAGAAAGAAGATTTAGGGAAGATGTTAAAAGTTACAAGAACAATTAAGAGAAATTGAAGATGAAAAATGTAAGGGGGAATCATTAGAAGCAAAGCAAAGTATGTTGTAGAAGGAGAAAGAAGCAAAAAGTTTTTTTTTAATTTGGAAAAAAATAGAAGGCAAATCTAATAAAGGAAGTGGTAGATGAAAATGGAGAAAAGAAACAAGGAACTGAAGAAATCTTATCAACCGTTAAATTATTTTATGAAGATATGTTTAAGGGAAGGGGGATAGATAAGAAAGAAGAAGAGATTTGTTTAAATCAAATAAAGGTAAAGGTTTTGGAGGAAGATAATGTTTTATGTGAAGCAGAGATATCGGAAGATGAAATTGATTTAGCAATAAGACAATTAACTACAGGGAAGAGCCCTGGTATAGATGGATTAACAAATGAATTTTATAAGAGTTTCAGAGAAATGCTAGTACTAGTCTTGAAAGAAGTATATGATGAGATTTTTAAAAAGGGAGAATTAAGCGAAAAAATGAAGATAGGAATGATTAAATTGATTTATAAGAAAAGAGGGAATGCTAATGATCTAAAGAATTATAGGCCTTTAACTATGCTAAATACAGATTTTAAAGTTTTAGCAAAGGTGTTAGCAAATAGATTGAAAAAGGTTTTACATACAATAATAAGCACGACTCAGGCATATGGAGTACAGGGGAAAGATATATTAGACACAGTTCAAAGTATAAGAGATGCAATGTTTTATATGAGAGAGAAAAATAAGGGGGGACATTTAATTAGTTTGGATCTAGAGAAAGCATTTGATAGAGTGGAACATGAACATTTATTTAACGTCATTAAAAAGTTTGGATTTGGGGATAATTTTAGAAGATGGATTATGATTTTTTATTCTAACATTTACACATGCATTAAATGCAATGGTTTTATAGCTGAATGTTTTCAACCAACAAGATCTATTAGACAAGGATGTCCGTTATCTGCTTTACTTTATGCATTAGTAGCAGAGCCTCTGGGATTAGCAATAAAAGCAGATGAGGAGATAAAAGGCATACGAATAGAAGAAAATACTGAGCGAGAGCCGATATATCAATATGCAGATGACACAACATTGTTGGTTGAGGACGTTCAAAGTGTAATGAGAGCAATGAGCATTTTAAAGAAATACTGTAAAGGGTCCGGAGCAAAGGTGAATGTAGAAAAGAGTGTGTATATGAGAATTGGGAAGGTGGAACATCTACCTCAGCACATACTTTTTAAAAAAGAAGAAGAACATATAAAAATATTAGGTATCTGGGTAGGTATGGATTTTAATAAAGCTGATGTTTTGAACTGGGAGGGAGTTTTAAAAGGAATTGAAAGAAGAAATTTAACATTAAAGGGGAAAGTATTGGTGATAAATGCATTAATGCTTTCTAAAATTTGGTATGTGCTGAGTGTAACCTCATTGCCCTATGACTATGTTAAAAGAATAAAAGAAAGTGTTTTAGATTTTTTATGGGGGAAGGGAAGAGCTAAAATTGCTTATGATACGCTTATTGGAGGAACTGAAATGGGAGGACTAGGGCTTTTAGATCCACTTCTAAGGATGAAAACTTTAGGGTCAAAGTAGTGAACAATTTTGTTGATGTAAAGAGAAAAGCTATGTGGAAAAATGTAATGGAATTCTTTATAAAGAAATGTGGATATTTTTAGCATGGAAAATAATGTATTGTGGATGAAAACCAAAAAAGATATGTTAAAAGGGTTACCAAAATTCTATGAGGAAGTTAAACTTTGGCTAGGCCAAAATTTGTTATCATTAAATAAAAATAAAACTGAGGTGATTGTTTCTGGGCCCTCTGACAATTCTTAGACAACCTGCATAGATCTGGGTAGTTTATCAGGGTTTAGTTCTTCACGTGTACGGAGCCTCGGCGTTTTGTTAGATGAGTCCTTACACTTTGACAAACATATCTCTTCAGTAATAGGTTCTAGTTTCTATCAACTTCGCCTGCTATCAAAAATTAAACCTTTTCTAAATCCTAAAACTTTAGAGATGGCTGTTCATGCTTATATCACCTCATGCTTAGACTACTGCAGTTCACTATACTGTGGTAGTTCCAAGTCATTAATTGATCGTCTTCAACTAGTTCAAAATGCTGCTGCTAGATTCCTTCATAATAGCCACAAAAGCACGCACATTACTCCAATTCTGAGGATCCTTCATTGGCTGCCTATTCAATTCAGAATTGACTTTAAAATCCTTTTGTTCGTATATAAATCTCTACATGATCTAGCTCCTATTTATTTATCTGAATTGCTGCACCAGTGGGTCTCTGCAACCTTCTTTGACGGTAGTATAGGATTTAGTTCCAGGGTGGTGGAATTTGCCTGCCTCTACCTCATTCACATATTTCTCTTTTTTTTTTTGTTATCAACAGTTTTTTATTTTTTTCACACATAACACAACATAACATCCAAAATATAACAAAACAAAACAACAGACACATACTGAACATCTCAAGGTCCAATCAAAAGGGAGGGAGAGAGGGAAGGACAATAAAAACACAAAAGTCACTCCTTTATACAATCACGTATATCCATCAAAAAACACTGCCAAGCATCAATGGTCGAGGGCCTGGCCCCACCAACTCGTGCCGTTGTACATTCACATGAAACTATTTGCAGGAGGCTACGGATCCAATATGTTTTTCTACACATGTGTGGTTTAAACCAGTTCTGGATTATTGTCTTCTTCGCAGCTGTAAATCCAGCACTCATTCACACATTTCTTCAAGTCTTTTTTAAATGTCCCGTGCAAAATATGTAGGCCACTGCTACCCACATTTAGATACACGGTATTGACATCTCGTTCAAGTTCAGTTTGTATAAGGTCTTGGAATTTAAAATTGACATTAGGTCCATCCATTGAAAGCTGTACAAGACCTTTGTAATTCAAGCCCTCTATAGACTTGTGGAAGACCTCCACCATATCCTCTGCGGTGGCATGGCCCATGAATTCAGAAGTGAAGTAGCATGTAACCACAGCATTATTGTCCCAAAATCTTAAATGAATGTCCATCTGCTTTGTTTGGGTCTTCCGATTCAAGCGTTCATCAGAAAGCAAAACACATCCATCCTTAAGAGACCTTATTCTGTCCATCAGAAGTGAATTGCAAAATGGTGCTATGCCAAAAACAGTCAAATAAGATGATTTAGTCTCTCCACATTGAAAGCTGCTGGCAATGTCACTATCCGGGAACATTCTTTTGAACAAAGACCCTATAAAAGAAAAAAAGTGCAACACTGTAATTTACCATATATGCCCCAAATATAGCCTACTGATAATATGAATTTAAAACCACAACCCTATGAATAAATTCAAATGTAATATCGAACCATTATAATCCTAATTGTATACTAGGTCTAACGTTAGTGCGGCTTCATTCACAGTATTATACTACAGCACGACTAGAATATCGCAAACTTATCTGCCTTTTCACATGACAAACGATGTCCGATAGATCAGAAGTCATTCATTTCCTATGCAGAGTCACAAGGGGGCTGCGTGAGGTGCCAACCATCTGCAGATGCAGAATTTTCAGATCTGATTTGAGCCGTGGATATGTTAAAACAGTTGAACTTGAATGACTACACCGTATGCGACCAACTGATGTATTAAGATCATAGCTATGAGTGTGAGGTTTGAAAAACCTGTTTTCAAAAAAGATGTTTTCATTAAAATGTTGTTCTTTAAACACTAGGCTATTTCTGTAAAATGGTTATGATTATTTACACTACCAGTCAAAAGTTTTGGACAGTAAGATTGTTTTTTAAGCAGTGAATTGGTAGTAAGTCAAATGCTACACTCTAAGGAAAGTCCATAAAATAGGGCACGGTGTACTTCACATGTTAATATGAAGGAATATTTTGTATTAATTTTTCACCAGCAAATTTTAAATGACACAGTGCATTTAGGTAGATAGACAGACAGACAGATATATTTTCATATAAGATCAACAGTGTACCTGATTAACAATTATAGGAACAAACTAACAACTAAGGTGTTTCACAAATGAACAATTATTATTTAACAAGTGTAACTAGCAACTTGATTCACATGTGTGTATGTCTAGGCACTGCTTATAACTGCTTGATTAAGAGGAAAAATGCATGCCTTATTTTTCATCTAAGTCAATTTTCAAAAGTTGCCAAATACATTTTAAAAATAGCTAAATTTGTTGCTAGGTGCTTTTTGGAGGAAAAAAAAGTTGCTAGGGTAGTCTGAAAAGTTGCTAAATCTAGCAACAAAATTGCTAAATTGTCAACACTGGAACGCAGGACTTTTATTTTGGTCTGGCGATGTGATGTCATAAAGCCGTGCCCCTGGGTCTGTTGTGATTCGGCTGAAGAAAGGTCTGTGGTTTTTAAGTTTTTAAATCAATGCAAACTGTTCTGTCAATTTTCACGTTTTACAAGCTATGTAAAATATAAATGAATCAATCTTAAATGTAACGTTGTAATACTTTATTTAGTGTTAATTTTGTGAGTACAGCGCATCTTCATATCAATAACAGAAAAAGTGCATCTCGTTTCTCTCCCGATATCGTGAATAAGTACATTGTTCAAGTACAAGAAAGAAGAGAGAGAAGCTGAGAATCCGAATCATCTGAACCGAGTCATTCAGAAATGATTCAGTGATTCGAATCAGCGCGCGCTGAAGACAAACGAGAACAAACACAACATCTGTAAAGACAACTTTTACAATCCAGCTGCAAATGTGTTCATGAGAGTGTAATTATTAAATATTATGTACAAATAATTGAATACCAAACATAAATCTTATATCTAATATTAACTTTCTGTATAAATCGTTTGTATTTTTTAATCAGATCATTTAAAATATAGACTATTAACTGTTTCTTCTCCCAGTGCACTGACTACTGAAGTAGGGAGCTGATTGAGACACAACTCAGAGATTTAGTTTGCATTTATTTTTCACAGAAAACCTCCTGCTGAAGCGACTGAGATCCACGTGAAACACGATTACAAAGATGATGTTTATTAAAGAGGAGAGTGAAGACATGAAGATTGAAGAAGCATTCAGAGTCAAACATGAAGATACTGAGACACAAACAAAGATGGTGTTTATTAAAGAGGAAAGTGAAGATATGAAGATTGAAGAAGCATTCAGAGTCAAACATGAAGATACTGAGGAACAAACAAAGATGGTGTTTATTGAAGAGGAGAGTGAAGACATGAAGATTGAAGAAACATTCAGAGTCAAACATGAAGATACTGAGACACAAACAAAGATGGTGTTTATTAAAGAGGAGAGTGAAGACATGAAGATTGAAGAAGTGTTCAGTCTGAAACAAGATACTGAGGAACAAACAAAGATGATGATTATTAAAGATGAGAGTGAAGACATGAAGATTGAAGAAACATTCAGAGTCAAACATGAAGATACTGAGGAACAAACAAAGATGGTGTTTATTGAAGAGGAGAGTGAAGACATGAAGATTGAAGAAGCATTCAGAGTCAAACATGAAGATACTGAGACACAAACAAAGATGGTGATTATTAAAGAGGAGAGTGAAGACATGAAGATTGAAGAAACATTCAGAGTCAAACATGAAGAAACTGAGACACAAACAAAGATGGTGATTATTAAAGAGGAAAGTGAAGATATGAAGATTGAAGAAACATTCAGAGTCAAACATGAAGATACTGAGGAACAAACAAAGATGGTGTTTATTGAAGAGGAGAGTGAAGACATGAAGATTGAAGAAACATTCAGAGTCAAACATGAAGATACTGAGACACAAACAAAGATGGTGATTATTAAAGAGGAGAGTGAAGACATGAAGATTGAAGAAACATTCAGAGTCAAACATGAAGATACTGAGGAACAAACAGGTTGGTTTTTATTCTCTGAACTCACTCATTTGATGCTTATTTAATGTCCATCTCTACAGAAATTAAAATTCATGTTGAGATCACATGACCAGACAAATACTAACACTGTCTTCAAGATGAGAAGATCCTGCTTTCACATTAGGCATTTGTTATATGACATCATGCATTTAGGTTATAACAATAATACAGAATTAGTCTAAACAATATATATATATATTAACATTAATCCTAATATCTGCTTCTAAAATATAAACCACTAATTTCTAGCACTTAATTATGGAAAAATTTAGCATGAAGCAAAGCTTGAAATGTGAGTGATTACTTTTGGCTTCTGCATGCTGTTTACATTTGTTCATTTAAAGGTATTTGGACACTCTGTGTCTACATTAATCCAGATACACATGAAAACAGCATTTCTATTTTAAAAAGCTCTCCATCCACACTAGTGTTTTCAAGCATTTTCCTAAATGTTCTCATCCACACTGAAACATCAGAAAACTTTAAATTTTCTTTTCTGCGTAAGGCCTCAAACAGCTCACTGAGACGATACAGACATATTCCCCCATTTCACACATTTTCACAGACATGGCTTAAGTCTTAAAATTAAGTCTTTAAGTATTAATTATTTGGTGCTATTGTGAAGACTAAATCGAATATAAATATCTAAATGACTGTGAAACATTATTTACACAGTTAGGAAAGTAGCCAACTGCTTTGTTTACAGGGTTACCGGGGTAACGGCAGCGTCAGCGCCCTCTAGTGGTGAATGTGCGTCATTCAGCGCGTCTCCTTCAATCGCTCCGCTTTTCTTCTCATCTGTGCTCATTTAAATTAAACCGTTGCCTTTTTAATGTTCAGTAACCATGAGGCTGTATTGCTATTTTTACATAAACTGAAGAAATTAATACGTTTGTCATTGGCTACTGTATAAGTTAGGCTGTTTTGTATTCGCACTCATGCTCCTAAATACATTTTACAGTTCGCACACATCTGTTTTTAGTCGCAAATGCGAGTGAAATGCTCGCACTGTCGAGCCCTGGCTGGGTGTCATCTGCGTAGCAGTGAAAATTTATATTACATTTACGGAAAATCTGTCCTAGAGGCAATAAATACACAATAAACAGAAGAGGGCCCAAGACTGAGCCTTGAGGCACACCACTGGTTATCTGAGATATCCGCAATTTAAATTTTTTTATTTGAACGAACTGAGTCCGACCAGATAAATATGATTTAAACCAATCATGGGATATACCAGTGATCCCAATAGAAATCAACCTCTCCAATAAAATGCTATGTGAGATAGTGTCGAAAGCTGCAGTTAAATGGAGAAGAATGAGTATTGATAAAAGTCCCGAATCTGCAGCCATTAACAAATCATTTGTGACTTTAATAAGCGCTGTCTCCGTGCTATGATATGGACGATAAGCAGACTGAAATTGCTCAAACAAGTTATTCTCAATTAAATGAGTATGTACCTGCTGAGCAACATTTTTTTCCAATAATTTAGAAAGAAAAGGTAAATTAGAGATGGGTCGAAAGTTTTCAGGGTTATTACAATCCGCACCAAGTTTCTTAAGTATGGGAGTTATGGCCGCTACTTTGAAGGATGAAGGAATAGTACCAGTAATAAGAGAAGAATGTATAATTTGAGTTATCAAGGGTAATAAAGAAGGTAGACAAAACTTGACAAGATGTGTGGGAATAGGATCTAACTGACAGGTAGTTGATTTAGATTTTTGAACATATTCAGCTATTTCATTCGCCGTAGGCAAATAAAAACTAGAAAAAGCAGCTTCCAGAGTGGAAGCATCATAAAGAGAGAAGAACGAACCACATGCCCCATTATCTTATGAATAGTTTCAATTTTATCACTAAAATAATTCATAAAAGCATCACATGTAGTATTAGAATGCGAATGTAATGAGAAAGCATCTGGTGGTCGCAAAATATTATTCATTGTAGAGAACAGTATTGGGTAACACTTTAGAATACTGTTTCTTACTTACTGCATAACAAATAAGGAATTATTGAAGAACTAACAGGTAATTATTCATTAACACTTAACTCACTACTCTTAACTACTAAGGAAGATGTGTTAACTAATCAGTATGTAATACAATTTTATGATTGTGTTAAGTAACAGTTAGCTAATCATTAACTAATGTATTCTGTCATACCTCCTTTCTAAAAATCCTTTTTTTTGTATTGGTCTTAAGTAATATTCTAATTTTCTGAGATACTGAAATTGGGGTTTTCATTAGTTGTCACTTATAATAATCAAAATTAAAGAAATAAACACTTGAAATATATCAGTCTGTGTGGAATGAATGTATACATTATACAAGTTTCACTTTTTGAATGGAATTAGTGAAATAAATCAACTTTTTGATGATATTCATATATATACATATACACATATACATATATATATATAAAAATGGAGTAATGTGGTGGATGCTCTTCAATTGCATGGAGGGCTGAATTACAGTTTTGCACTACAGCACCACACTGGTCATACCACATTATTGCATATATTATATATATGAGACATAAGAGAGCCGGTCCCTAAGAATATTTTCAATGTGAAACCGGTTTGTGGTGTAAAAAAGGTAGGAGACCCCTGTTTTAACTAATTGCAAAGGCTAAGTAATAAGTCAATGTCTACTGATTAATCAGTGAAATAATCAATGATTTGTTTATTAATCATTCTAATAATCAATTATGAAAATAATCAATTGTTGCAGCCCTAGTACACAAATGTTTTCCTATTTTCAAATGTACCAATTGATTCTCATTTATTCATTTTAGGCCTGATGAAAGTGAAAGAAGAAAGACAAGATCTGAATGAGGTGGGGGAGAAACATCAGGATCAGAAAGATCATGTGACCGGAGAAAAATCAGTGAGCTGCAGCATTCAAATAACAGACGTCAAAAAGCCTTTCAGCTGCTCTCAGTGTGGAAACACTTACAAACATAAAAAAAGCCTTAAGAATCACATGAGAAGTCATAGTGAGGAAAAGCCTTTCAGCTGCTCTCAGTGCGGAAACACTTACAAACATAAAGTAAGCCTTATGAAACACATGAGAAGTCATAGTGAGGAAAAGCCTTTCAGCTGCTCTCAGTGCGGAAACACTTTCACGCGTAAAGAAAGCCTTAAGGATCACATGTTAATTCATGCTGGAATAAAGCCTTTCATCTGCTCTCAGTGTGGAAAGAGTTTTACCAGGAAAAGTCAACTTAAGAATCATTTGCATATTCACACTTCAGAAAAGCCTTTCAGCTGCTCTCAGTGCGGAAACACTTTCATGTGTAACAAAAACCTTAAGAATCACATGTTAATTCATGCTGGAATAAAGCCTTTCAGCTGCTCTCAGTGTGGAAAGAGTTTTGCGTGTAACAAAAGACATAAGGCTCACATGTTAATTCATGCTGGAATAAAGCCTTTCAGCTGCTCTCAGTGCGGAAACACTTTCACTCGTAAAACAAACCTTAAGAAGCACATGTTAATTCATACTGGGATAAAGCCTTTCAGCTGCTCTCAGTGTGGAAACACTTTCACACGTAAAGCAGACCTTAAGAAGCACATGTTTATTCATACTGGGATAAAGCCTTTCAGCTGCTCTCAGTGTGGAAACACTTTCACGTGTAACAAAAGCCTTAAGGATCACATGTTGATTCATACTGGGATAAAGCCTTTCAGCTGCTCTCAGTGTGGAAACACTTTCACTCGTAAAGCAGACCTTAAGAAGCACATGTTAATTCATACTAGGATAAAGCCTTTCAGCTGCTCTCAATGTGGATTGAGTTTACATTTATGTTTACATTCACATTTATTAATTTAGCAGATGCTTTTATCCAAAGTGACTTACAATTGGGGAATACATCAAGCAGTTCATCTCAAAGAGGTAAACAGACAGAGGAAGTGCTCGTAAAACCAAATTTCAGGCATTGTTCAAATAAGTACAAGCTAGACAGGGAAAGATTAAAGGAAAGATACTTTTATTTTATTTTTTCAAATAGTGATGATGAAAAAGATGAGTTTTCAGCCATCACTTGAAAATAGTTAGGGAATCAGCATTCCTGATAGGGGTGGGAAGATCATTCCACCAGCCAGGAACAGTGAATGAAAATGTTCTGGAAAGTGATTTTGTGCCTCTCTGTGATGGTACCACAAGGTGTCGCTCACTAGCAGATCTCAGACTTCTGGAGGGGATGTAGATTCGTAATAGTGAGTGGAAGTAGGAGGGTGCTGAGCCTGTGGCTGTTCTATATGCAAGCATCAATGTCTTGAACTTGATGCGATCCGCGACTGATAGCCAGTGCGAGGAGATGAAGAGAGGTGTAACATGGGCTCTTTTGGACTCGTTGAAGGCCAGTCGTGCCGCTGCATTCTGAATCATTTGTAGAGGTTTGATTGTGCATGATGGAAGTCCAGCCAGAAGAGCATTGCAGTAGTCCAGTATAAATGACAAGGGCCTGGATAAGAAGTTGTGCAGCATGCTCTGTCTGATGTTGTTTCACCTGTTAACAAGGATTTGATCATCACATGAGAATTCACACTAAAGAGCCGCCTCACCAGAAAATTCACACAAATTAAAAGACTCACATCTGTCCTGTTTGTGGCAGGATATTTCTACGGGTTTTAAAAGCGTGGAAAATTGTGTGCTGTGTAGGGAAAGATATTGTTAAGGTTTTAAAGGAATTGCTGTTTTTACTGTCACTGCTGATCTATTTGGTATTTTTATCGGTTGTTTTTGTTATTTGGCTCAATTCTCAGGATGTGAACTTTTTCTCTCAAAGTTATAAAACTATGTAAATGTTCAAGCTCTGAACAATTAGTTTCTTGTTCTGTTTACATGCAACACTGCTACACAAATAAATGTACTGTATAAATTCAAATGTGCATATTCTTTTTCTTTGTACTATAATATAGTACAGTATAACTTTTACCTATCGTTGAAATCAACCTGTGAACACACATGTGGGGCCCAAATTGGTTGCACCTAGGGCCCGGTCAATTTTGTCCCATAAAACAACACGCCATCTGTCTTTTACTTGCGGTCAATGTTAATTCTATTTAATTGTGCAAAAAACATGCTGAATCAAAACAGCGAATCAAACACAGCAGGGTTATGTTTAGTAGTATCAAGGCAATTCCCTTCATTTCAATGGAGAGACAGCGATTTCCGGCGACATGAGCGTCAGGATGTAGGCGTGTCCAGCACCTACAATGGAGGAAATGTTAGTAGAGCTATGACAACAATACTCCTGCATTTATGATGTTTCCTTGAGGGACAACTGCTACAGATTGAGCAAAGGTCAAATAAAAATCTATATTTTACCTCAAGCTCTCTTTGGAGGATTGACAGTCCATACTGTTCTCTTCATGCAATCCAGGTATGTGTCCACTAGGGTTGGGTATCGTTTGAATTTTATTGATTCTGATTCTTTTCGATTCCCAGTTTAGATTCCAATGTGATTAAATAATGATATCAAACATTTATCCTGTGTCTCTTTTTTTGCAAACCATTTATTGGAGCTGAATATCATGAACAAAAATCAACAGGCTACATAAAAAACTGGACTATTTAAGAGCTGTTTGTGTGCAAAATAGAACTGCATGATTCTGGATATATTTTAAAAAAAATAATAATAATTTAATTTTTCCCCAATGGAAGTTGTGCTTCTCTCATGATTCTGAAGAAAAAAAAGTTAGACAACTAAACAAAATCACATGTAATTTATGAATGAATGATTTAGTGACTCACTCAAGATGCACTTGGTTCATTACATGAACGAATCTCTTGTGTGATTTAAACACACAGGCTGCGTTTGAAATGGCATACTTGCTTACTGTTATTAATGTATGTCAAATACCTTATATTTGGTTTCATATTAACGGTCAGGACAAATGCAAGAATTTGGTGTGCATGGGAAGTTAATATTGAGTATAATAATGTGTGATTGGAACGTGTTAAAAGATATTTTCATCATGTGACAAAATAACTAAGCAGATAAATTTACTGCATGGAAAATGAGCCGTGTAGGCGGAGCTCCGGCTAAAAGGACAATCTAATTGGTGGAAGCCTCTGGGGGTTGAACGGAAGGCCTCTGGTTAATACCCTCTGACACAGCTGCTCTCGCTCTCTCTCTGCTCTGCTTGGAAATCACGCAAAAAGCTTGCAGCCTTAACATCTGACCGAGTTGGAACATTGAGCCAACACTCAGTCAAATCTCTGAAGAAACCCTCGAAAGCCTGAAGCTACGTGAAAAGAACTTCGAACATCAAACAACACCGAGCAGTCAAACCAACAGAAGGACATCCCCAAGAGTGACGTCACGCGACAACGGCATGTGGGGTTTCCAGCCAGGAAAGGAAAAGACAGATCAGCGTCATTTCAACTTAAAAGCAAGTAATCAAACAAAACCTTTATTCTGCTGAATCGTGGGGTATCTATCTCTAAAGTAAAATTAAGAGAGTTCTCCATTTAATGATCGACACGAGTAAAATCGTGTGGAAATAGAACAGTGCTAGATTGTAATCATTCTCAATTAAATTCATTGCCTGTGCGTGTGTGTATGTGTATGTATGTATGTATTTTGTTTTATGTTATTTAGCTTAGTTCATGTATTGTTGTAAGATAGCAAATAAACTCTTGTTTGATTTATAGAGAAGTGTTCTGTGTTCTGTGTGTAATATTCAAATCAAACTTCGCTCAGATCACGTTACCTAAGCTAATAACTGTCATACGGTTATTTAAATAATTCTGTATTATTATATCGTGGCCACGAGAATAAACAGAATTTCTCAGATATACTGAAATCTAACAACTCGCTGGACGATTGTTAAATAAGGTATAAGTTGGACGTTTTGATTAATACCAATTGATCATATCAATATCAAATCGTAAGATTCCCTAAAGCTAAAATAAAGCTTAAACCAAAGAGCTAAATTAAACAATTTAAAAAATATAAAATTCTTTACAACATGTTTTTGGACATGTGTGACGAGAAAAATCAGAGATGAAGAGTATAAATGTGATGTAATAGCTTAAATTTGCTTTGATATTATCATTATTATTGTTTTAAGTGTATTAAATATAATCTTGGTAAAGTAGTATGAGTGTTAGACGTAGAAATTAATTTTGTTTTGATTAGTTATCAATGAATGATAAAAAGGGGGAATTGTTAAAGAAAATTAATTTTATACTGATCTTATGTTTATAAGTGCAAAACATTTTTGGTATGACTGTGTAGAAGGAGAATGGTCTGGGGATTTTAGCCTAAAGATGTATGGACGACAAGGGGGGTCCACAGAAGGGTGTTGGGCGGAAAACCGGACCAGTGGGAGAAGGGCCAGATGTATGTTATTGACCTGAAAGGTTACTTAGGCCCTAAATGTAAAGGTAGTAAGGCTGTGCAACATGATTTAGTAGAATGCTATTTACTTCCTATATGCTATATAGCGGCTCCAGTCAGATTGATTTTGGTGGCAGTATGATTGAAGGAATCGAGTGAGTTCTTGGTTGAGGCGTTCCACCTGGCCATTGGATTGAGGATGGTAACCCGGAAGTGAGACTTACGTTGATATTAAGTGAATTGGGGACCTCGATCCGAGACCACATCCTCTGGAAGACCGTAAAACCTGAAAACGTAGTTGCATAGGGCCTCGGTGGTTTCGAAGGCTGTGGGCAGCTTGGGTAAAGGGATCAGACGGCAGGCTTTGGAAAAACGATCAATAACAGTGAGGATGGTGGTCTGACCCTGCGAGGCTGGTATATCCGTCACGAAATCGATGGCTATGTGTGACCATGGACGATGTGGAATGGGTAACGGATGGAGCAGACCAGCAGGCAATTGATGAGGTGACTTGGAGATGTTGCATGTGACACAGTTCTTTACGAAGGCAATTGTTTCGGTCTGAATGGAAGGCCACCAAAAACAGTTGTTCATTAGTTGAAGTGTAGCTGTTATGCCTGGGTGTCCAGAGCTGGGGTTTGAATGGACCAAACTAAGGACTCGTTGTCGCAGAGGTTGGGGCACATATGTGAGGTTTGGTGGAGTCTCGGCTGGTGGGGGTTCAGTGTTGTGAGCGTCAGTGATCTCAGTCATGATATCCCATTGAATAGGTGCGAGAATGATGGAGGATGGGATGATGAGTTCTTGATTAGGAGTCAAGGTGGAAGACTCGTAGAGTCGTGATAGTGCATCTGCCTTGGTATTCTGTGAGCCTGGACGGTAAGTAATTTTGAAGTTGAATCTAGTGAAGAAGAGCGACCATCTTGCCTGTCTATGATTGAGTCTCTTGGCTGGTTTCAGATACTCAAGGTTCCGATGATCCGTGAGGAGAGTGAAAGGGTGTTTGGCTCCCTCGAGCCAATGACGCCACTCCTCGAACGCAGCCTTCATGGCGAGAAGTTCCCGGTTGCCCACATCGTAATTCTGTTCAGCGGAATTGAGCTTACGAGAGAAAAAGGCACAGGGATAAAGTTTAGGTGAACTGCCCTGACATTGTGAGAGGACCGCTCCAATTCATTCGGAGATTCATTCGTAATTTCAGCACGATAGCAGCTCCCCTGACATCCATGACAAAGAAGGGGAGTCAACGCATCACCTGGTCTCCGGCAGGCCATCAGGCCTTTCAATCGCTCAAGGAACGATTTACCACCGCGCCCATTCTACATCATCCTGACCCGGAGCGGCGTTGACTCCCCTTCTTTGTCATGGAAGTCAGGGGAGCTGCTATCGTGCTGAAATTATGAATGAATCTCCGATAGAAGTTAGCAAAACCTAAGAAGCGCTGAAGTTCCTTCAGTGTGGCGGGTTGAGGCCAATTGACTACATTTCGTATCTTTTTGTCATCCATAGCTACCCCGCCAGAACTGATCACGTAGCCGAGGAAGGACACAGATTCTTGATGAAACTCACATTTCTCGGCTTTGGCATATAACTGATGGTCTATGAGTGACGTATGGTGACGTAAGACTGCTCGGACGTACTTGACATGATCTTCGAGTGACTTTGAGTAAATCAGGAATGTCGTCGATATAGACAATGACCCAGCGATTAAGCAGGTCTCTGAATACGTCATTAATGAATGACTGGAACACGGAGGGACTGTTGGCAAGCCCGAACGGCATAACAAGATATTCATAGTGCCCAGTTGTGGTGGAGAAGGCAGCTTTCCACTCATCACCCTCCCGAATACGAATGAGATTGTAGGAGCAGATCTAGCTTGGTGAAATATCTTGCTTCACGGAGTTGTTCTAGAGCCGCTGGAACCAGGGGTAGTGGATAGCGGAATTTGATGGTTATGTCGTTGAGCCCTCAATAATCGATGCAAGGACGAAGTCCCCCATCCTTTTTTTTGACGAAAAAGAATCCGGCAGAGGCAGGTGATGTGGATGGTCTAATGAATCCTTTAGTGAGTTCCTCTTCAATATACGATTTCATAGACTCAGCTTCAGGTTGGGATAGAGGGAAGATTCTCCACTTGGGAGGTTGTGAACCTGGTTGAAGGTCGATGGCACAATCACCTGCTCTGTGCGGTGGAAGCTGGGTGGCTTTGGTTTTACTGAAGGCCTCTGCGAGATCATGGTATTCGGCAGGGAGTTGTAATTTGGGCGTGCACGTCACCTCTCTGGCTGGGGTAGAAGGGAGGCAATTCTGTCAGCAGGATTCTGACCACTGAGTAATTTGTCTTTCGGACCAGGAAATAGAAGGATTGTGTCTTGTAATCCCAGGATGATTGGAGTCTGCGGTGACTGGAAAACAAATAATTTGATGGATTCGGTGTGAAGGACTCCGACACGTAATTGTATGTCCTCTGTGATGAATTGGACTCGGCCAGAGCCCAGCGGGCGACCGTCTAGTGCTGCCACTGCCAGATGAGATACACAAGGGACAAGAGGAATGTTGTGAGTCTTAGCAAAACTAGCATCAATGAAATTTCCCGCAGCTCCCGAATCAATCAAAGCTAAAGTTTCCGTGATCTGCCCGTTAATCGTTAGAGTGACTGGTATTTCTAGTACAGTGGATGGATTCAAATTAGAACTCACCGCTGGAGGGTTTCGTGATGTACGAGTGGGACAGTTAACCCTCATATGTCCGGAGAGTGTCATATGTCGACGCCACTGGATCGATTTCTGGCGAAGTCTTCTGTAACGTGGAGGCAGTGTCGTTAAGATCCATGTGCAGCTTTATTACTTCACAAGACAGGTCATACAAGCATAAGTCAATCTCAGGCGTCAGATACCATGTAGGCAGGACATAATCATAAACAGAGTTCAGACTAGAGATCAGGGCAGGCGGCAGACAGATAACAGAACAGATCAACAAGGCAGGCAGAGTCAGAATAGGCAGGCAGAGTTCTTTCAGAAACAGGTAAACAGTCTAGGTCGGCAACAGGAAATCAAACACGGGAAAAATGCTCAGAAATGTCTGCATGGCAAGAACAAGACGTCACACTGAGAGCAAAGGTGAGGCAGTATAAATAGAGCAGTCAATGAGGAACAACTGTGCAGGTAATCAGTCTCAGGTACGGGGTCTATGGGAAATGGAGTCCGAATGAAAGAGTTAATACTTAGGTGAGGGTTCCCTCTGGTGGTGATCGGAGGGAGCCAGAGGCTGAATTCGTGACAATACTAGGGGAAATCCTGTATAGTGATTTATCCTATATAGTGCTTCCATAAAGCAAGTAGTGCATACACTTGTAGTTGTTATGTATCTCTGCAAATCATTGTTAGACCTCTTTTGAGGCACGTGCAAGCGCAAGAACCCCCTAGGCCCCCCCCGTTGTAAAAAAAAAAAAAAAAAAGGGCTCCCCCAAAGTCCACAGTATAGTTCGAACACTGATCGGAAGTATATTTTTTGGTTGACTTTAAGACATCTTCTCAGTATTTATATGTTTAGAGAAAGCAATAGTCAATAATAATAATGATAACAGTTGTTGTTGTTTTATGCTACTAAGATATCTGTTTGTTTGTTTTTTCTTTTCTTCTTCTACCCTCGGAATGGCGCATCCATATACCACCCTCAAAAGTTGACACTGAAATGTGTACGGACAGGCCTAATCGAAAAAGCGGGCTCATTTGTCCGCAGAGGCTTTAAAATTGCAATTTCTACACAACACACATCCACAGTCTGTGCACTCACAGATGGTAGTAGGACCATTCTTCATAAGAAGAATAGCTCTTACCCTGAATTTGAGGAGGGGGCATCGTACATATTAAAAAACTGCACTTTGTCCGACAGACATGGGAGGTTTTATCTACTTGTTGGAAGATCCACCATAAAGTTTAGAACAGGTCCACTAAACATTTCTGAGGAGGCAGAGAGATCTGCAGTGGATGCAATCCATCCACCATCCTATTCTGCCACTGGTGAGGAGGAGGATCTGTTTTCTAGGAGTGGGTATCTCAGCCTCCAAGGAAAGGTGGAAAAAGTGAGTGATCTCTATCGATCTATCTATCACACTTTTAACATGGTTAGTCATTCTTTCAAAACCTGATCTCATGCTTTCATTGCAATTACACATATTTTCATCCCCACGATCATTGTTTCAAAACATAAGATTATTGTAATATATTATTGATAAACACTATACTTGTTATTGTACCAACCTGTGACACATTTGTAACAATGGGTTGTAATTTCGCATTTGCAGAAACCAAGGATGACAATGTCTGATGTTCCAGTCTTGGACCTCAAACTAAACTGTGGCGAAAGGCTCCTTGATGTGTCCCTGTGGAGGGATGAAGCACTTTCTGAGCTCCATGTGCACCTTAGCCACCTGCATGCCACCATTTTGCCAAGTGGGAATGGAAAATTCCAGTCTTCGAACTATACTACCATTAAGGTACTTATGATTATGTACTGCACATTACACAGTAGATCGATTTCTATCTATCTACTGTATCTATATTGAATGTCTGTCTTTTCTCTGTCTCTCATTAACACAAACACACACACACACACACACACACACACACACACACAGTGAAATACTAATAGTCAATTCAATACAAAGATTTTTAATGTTTGTTTTATTTTTATTTTTTATCCAGATTGAGGAGGTTGAACCTGTCGAACAGGAAGTTGAAGTTGTGTGAGTGACGGAAATTGAGAACAACTGTCATCTTCTTACTGCAGATGATGAGATCTTTCTTGTGCCTTCTCAACACTATAGTGGCAACATTGATGACATAATCATGGATTTGCCACTGAAAATGATTATAAAACATGTAAATAAATGAGTAGTTAGCGTATGAACAGTAGAGTGATCAGTCATCATCAGTTCAGTGAATCAGTTTTGCTGTAGTCACAGTTTTATAGTCATATACTGTATATTTAAATATATACACACACACACTTGTATAATAGTTATAATTATTTGACATTATTAGTCATTTGTGCTTATGCTAATGTCCATTTATGTTCACTCGATTTAATAAATAAATTTGTTCTTGTTCAAATTTATTGAAATTATTTTTACTTTTTCATTGCACAATCACTAATGCTGTCTGTATTTATACCTCACTATGACACAGATTAATTCAAAAACACAAACCTTAATTTGTAATGCTTTTTAAGACTCGTATGCTCACCAAGGCTGCAATAATTTCAAACTGAAAACCTTCAACCTTCTATCCAACCTATCTACCTATCCAACCTGTAGCTATCTGCATGACCTTAAAATATTCAGCTTCAAGCTGTACAAACAAACTACTGTTTAATCAAACATCAGACTTCTTTAACTGAACACCTTCAATCTTTTAAAACTATTTCTAATAGGACAGACTTTCTCAAGCCAACTTCATCTGTGTAACTGACATAAGCTGAAAAAGAAAGAAAAAACATTGTATTATATACAACCCCAAATCAGAAAAAGTTGGGACAGTATGGAAAACGCAAATAAAAAAAGAAAGTAGTGATTTCTAAATTTACTTTGACTTGTATTTCATTGCAGACAATATGAACACAAAATATTTCATGTTTTGTCTGGTCAACTTCATGTCATTTGTAAATATACATCCTTTCCTGTCATTCAGACCTGCAACACATTCCAAAAAAAGTTGGACAGGAGCAATTTAGGGCTAGTAATGAGGTAAATTGGTTAAATAATGATGTGATTTGAAACAGGTGATGTCAACAGGTGATTGTAATTATGATTTGGTACAAAAGCAGCATCCAAAAAAGGTCTAGTCCATTAGGAGCAAAGATGGGCCGAGGATCGCCAGTTTGCCAACAAATACGTGAGAAAATTATTGAAATGTTTAAAAACAATGTTCCTCAAAGAAAGATGGGAAGAGATTTGGATATTTCACCTTCAACAGTGCATAACATAATTAAAAGATTCAAGGAATCTGGAGGAATTTCAGTGCGTAAAGGACAAGGGCGCAAGCCTAAGCTGAACAACCGTGATCTCCGATCCCTCACTGCATCAAGAATCGTCATTCATCTATAAGCGATATCACCACATGGGCTCAGGACTACTTTGGCAAACCTTCGTCAAGTACCACAATACGTAGTTACATCCACAAATGCCAGTTAAAACTGTACTGTGCCAAAAGGAAGCCCTATGTTAACAGTGTCCAGAAGCGCCGTCGACTTCTCTGGGCTCGGAGACATCTGGGATGGACCATCACACAGTGGAAACGTGTACTGTGGTCAGATGAATCAGTATTTCAGGTATTTTTGGGAGGAATGGACGCCGTGTGCTCCGGACCAAAGAAGAAAAGGATCATCCAGACTGTTACCAGCAACAAGTCTAAAAGCCTGGGTCTGTCATGGTATGGGGTTGTGTCAGTGCCCTTGGCAAAGGTAACTTTCACTTCTGTGATGGCACCATTAATGCTGAAAAGTACATAGAGATTTTGGAGCACAATATGCTGCCTTCAAGAAGACATCTTTTCCAGGGACGTCCATGCATATTTCAACAAGACAATGCAAAACCACATTCTGCACACATTACAAAGTCCTGGCTGCGGAGGAAGAGGGTACGGGTACTTGACTGGCCTGCCTGCAGTCCCGACCTGTCTCCAATAGAGAATGTGTGGTGCATTTTGAAGCGCAAAATGCGACAAAGACCCCCCCCCCCCCCGTACTGTTGTCCACCTTAAGACTTGTTTGCAGGAAGAATGGGACAAAATTACACCTGAAACACTTCATCACTTGGTGTCTTCAGTCCCTAAACGTCTTTTAAGTGTTGTGAAAAGGAATGGCAACATTACAAAGTGATAAATGCTTTACTGTCCAACTTTTTTTGGAATGTGTTGCAGGTCTGAATGACAGGAAAGGATGTATATTTACAAATGACATGAAGTTGACCAGACAAAACATGAAATATTTTGTGTTCATATTGTCTGCAATGAAATACAAGTCAAAGTAAATTTAGAAATCACTACTTTCTTTTTTTATTTGCGTTTTCCATACTGTCCCAACTTTTTCTGATTTGGGGTTGTAGTTATGTTAAATTAGTAAAGAATTACATTTCTCTGTAAATGTCAATTAGCCTGAGAATATGAATCTTAAAATTGCCTCCAGTTGGTCAGGTAATATATTTATTTATTTAGGTACAATAAAACACTTGTTAAAAAATAACTAATTTCCATTACTTTTCTTGTTGATCGTATTATATTACTTAATATTACCTTAATCTCTGCAGATAATATGAACCTTATGAACATGTAATCAATAATTTTACTGTGATTAATATTCATCAGTGATCTATGAAATATTAAGTGTATGGTGTACTAATTTTCTGCAAATCTTTAATTTAAACAAAACTGGCTAATTTTATATTCATTCACGACAGGACTTTTATTTTGGTGTTGTGATGTGACGTCATCAGACTGCGCTGCTCTCCAGCATCTGTTGTGGTTCAGTTGAAGAAAGGTTTGTGTTTTTAAGCATTTAAAGTGTTTTAATCGATGCAAAAAGTTCAGGAAATTTAATAGTTTTTACAAGCAACGTAAAATGGTTTAATTACGGTTGAAGTAAATGTAGCGATACTTTATCTAACATGAATAAACGTTATTTGTATGAGTATACATGAATAACAGAGAAGCTGCGTCTGTTTATCATGAAGACGAGTTCACTCATAATAACAACATTATTAGGGTTGCTAACTTCAGGAAAGGGAAATAAGGGACGCTACCTCATGTGTTTATGGTGCGCTTTTCTCACTATGTTTAACCTTGGATTAATATTTTAGCTATAAACTTGGATTTATCTGATCATTATATATTTAATATTCACAGTTTATTAAAAACTTATTTCAGATATGAAATTGTGTTTATGTAAAATACACAGTTCAGCATTAGAGTAATCTCTCTGCTGGTCATCACTCAGAAACATCTGCAACATTTTAATTAGTTTACATGGTTATGAAAATAAAACTCAAAATAACCTGCGGGAAATGATCTGGGACGTTTCTCTTCAGGTTATAAAAGACAAAGAAACATACAGCAAAAGATGCATGTCTGTGAATACTTAGCAGTGCAGTAACTAGAGAGCTGATTGAGACAGAGATTTAGTTTGCGTTTTCTTAATTATTTTCTTCTTAAACAGAACAAATTGTTCAAAAATCACAGAAAAACACCTGAAGCAGCTGAGATCCACACTATAATAAAGATGTCGTTTATTAAAGAGGAGAGTGAAGACATAAGGATTGAAGACACATTCAGAGTCGAACATGAAGATACCGAGGAACAAACAGGTTGGTTTTCATTCTCAAAATCTGTCATTTGACCCTTATTAAAATATCCCTCTCTACTGAAATGAATGATATTTTAAAGAATGTCATGAGCGTCCTAATTGAAGTTGTTTTATTTTATTGGTCTTCATGCTGACCAGACGAATACTGGACAAAAATGCACAAAATGTTGAATGTCAAAATGACTTTTGGCAAGTGACTTTATAAATTTTAAAAGAGCTAAAACGTCCTGAATAACTGAAGAACAGGGAGAAAATTGGATTTGTGTCAGATCCACGTCATGAGCAACAGATTTTAAAGAGACAGCACTGCTTTTTATGCTGAATTCGAGACTTTTGTCTCATCCACACAAAGCCAGAGCTTTTCATATCCGATTTTTTTTTTTTATGTAAACATGGCTTCATCTCAAGAATAGGGATGGGCACATTATCAAGTGATTTCTTTTATTGTTTTTTCTGAATTGCCGGCGCATTTTAAACGATACAAAGTACGAAAATAATTTTATTGAAGTATGCTACTGTTGAACAAATATGACGAAAATAAGCACTGCAGCATTATTATAACGTCACTATTTTTGAAAAAAAAAAATAAT